>JADHZA010000056.1:0-78121 GCA_018831705.1 Torrubiellomyces zombiae | reverse complement strand
AGATGAGGAAGCGTGGCCTTCAGCCAACCGAATCTTTGCACGCCAAAGAGCGGCCGTCGGCATTAACGGAGCCTCCCAGAATGACTCCGTTGCTGAGCGCGCCAAATTCCGCCTGAGGGTTTGGCACCAATGGGCTCAAGATGTTGAATGCCCCCGTTGCGTCCATGTCCTTGATGACTGCGTCAACACTGTCAAAACGTCACATACAATGTATATCAAGCAAGCCACATGTTAGTTAGATTCAGTCCATATTCGCGTGCCATTTCGCAGCATAAGTCTGTCCATCGGACACCAGACATTTGGCTTGTTGTGGTTGGCCTATTTTGTTCGCACTGCTACCTACCTTGTACGTCCATGAGCCTCCTCTCCTAGGCTCTCTCACCACCGAGCATGGCGAGTGCATCTTTCACGCCCAGTGCAGTCCGAACCTAGCCTGGAAGCATCCGAAAGAACCGCTAGACACCTCAACGTGCACTTCACAACCCAATCAAGCCTGGTCTGCGCCGCCTGCTTCACCCGGCGCATCTTCTACTCCCATGCTCGCGCGAAGTATGTGCAGAGGCATCATCCTTCCCGTGGCGTTGAAAAACCCGGCTTGCATTCCCAGCCACCTTGACCGTCTGTGTTTACGACCGAGCAATGCCAAAAGCGCACCGTCCTCTGCGTCGACTACTCGTTCGAGTTCAGGTCCCAGGACTGCCTCAACCGGATAGAGCTCCTTGTAGATGTTGTTGTGCAGATATCTGGCTTGAGCATGCTGTTCTTCACCATGACCAGCCTCGTCGTCGGAATCGTCATCCTCTTCGTCCTCGTCCTCAGAATCGCACGAGGACTCAGAACGGTCTTCCTTGTCGGACAGGATGGTTTTCTGATCCTGGATGCAATTATTCATATTCGACTTGACAGCCTTTTCTTCATTTGCAGTGCCAGCATCCAGGCGGCGCTTGTCCTTGCTGCAAGCCTGGCTCTTGCTGCTTTTCACGTCTGATGGCGCTTTCGAACTGAGGCATGCATCGCCTTTTGATCTTCGGTCCGAGCGGCCGGCAAGCAAGACGTCATGTTGAAGCGCACCCCAGCGAGCTTTGACGTCGCTTTTGCTGCGATTCAGAGCACGGCTGATGTCTGACCACGTCAGCTGGTCCTCGGACGTTTTCATCCCCTGTAACAACAGATCCTCGGAGAGAGACCAGTCGGAAGCTGTGGCATCTTGATGCGAGTCGACCAGGTCTTTTGAGCAGCAGGTAGTTGGTTCAGTGAAGCGTACGTCTTTGCCGTGGTTCTGGCTCTTCAGACATGTCTCTGTGTTGTCGTGCAAATGGTTTGCTGCATCTTGCCTCTCGGCGAACGATTTCCTGCACTGTGTATTTAGATCCTTGAGGCAGGTGTGGCTCTGGGCCGAGCGTCGCTGCCCGGACATGTCCTCGATGCTTTATTCGGTGATGGAAGTCTTGACGTTTGAAAATCAAAGGTGACGACTGTCGCGCGATATGAAGACCGAAAGAGTTCATGTAGCGCATCGGCAGTCCCAAGAGCACCACGGTTGTGCTTTTCCCCTTGGCCGGTGAATCAGGCCAGAGCGCAGGCCCAGGCTTGGCATCAAAGAAGGGTCCAGGTGCTGTCAGGGCCAAAGCCTCATCAGCACGTTTGGGGGGGATGGCGGTTGGTAAGGCGCTCGGAAGGAAACCCAGGGTATTTTTCGACTGCCATCTGCCAGTTGCCACTCTAGTGCCACAGCGACCATGCGGGTGGACAAGACCAGGCCTAGTCTCTGGAATGACCAAGTTTTCTTCTGTCCCTGCATATCCTTGGTGCTGTATGGCGAAATCTTGGTCTTGGATGATGTCGGAGAGACCCCAGACCTGGGTAGTGACACGTTTGGCCTTGCAGTTCACAGGGACTGCTTTGCTCGCAACACAGCAGCCCGCAAAAAATGAAGCACATGATTTCTATTATGTTGAGTCAGTCGCATCGACCAACAAGAGATGATTGAGGAAACAAAATGTGAGTACATTATCACCCACGTCGCTCTCACTTTCCGAGCCTCCTGGCATACCTCGACCACATTTTCCTTGCCTCAAAGATATAACTGTTTGATCCAGTTCACCAATATTCCGCGGAGAGCAGCCGCTTCAGAGAAAATGATACCATGGCCTCTCAGCGCCTTCAACCGCCTCTCTGGTACGCACATGCATTCGTCCTCATCGACGAAGCCCACTGAGAATATCCCAACATGGTTGATGGCTTGGACAGCTTGTTATACCCGCTGCAGCACGGCTCACAGCGTTGACCAAATGGCTTGGCGTCCGATGCCCGTCAGCCTCATTGGCTCTTTAGCTCGCGTGACGGGCACAACACGTCCGCTGGTGGCAAGACCACATTCTCCTTCTTCTGTATTTTGAGACCGCAAGATCCTTGTACGCTTACGCCTACCCCCGCGGGTAGTAGCCTGTCTTATGTTTCTGGACAGCAAGTTGTATGACTTCGAAGCCCAGCCAGACACGGACCCAGACTGGATAATGAGCATCCCTAGAGAAACTTGGGGCAAGATGAGTGATGGCAGACGACGGTTTGCATGGCAGATGAAAATTAGCAACAAACCTCGGGCCTTGACCCAGAGAGCCCTGGACAAGGAACAAACGTAGGTGAGATATGAATAAAACTGAAGACAAAGTCGACTCAGAACTGCAATGGAAAGGCTCCCATGACGGCAGGTAAACAGTGCTCGGTCAAGATCGAAACGTCCATGGCAATTTTTACGGCGACGTGCTTGCTTCGCCTGGGTTGTCGCGCGATCCGGCGACCCCCGATCGTATTGCTGGCTTGGCGACGGCTTTGGCTGACCGTTTAATCACGGACCTTTTGCCGCGCCTGTACCATCGGCAGAACAGCCACACCCCAATCACGGATACAACGAGCGTTCCTGTTTAGGACAGGGTCAGATTCTTGCATGGGCCGGCCGGGGGTTGAGAGACACGACGGGCACCCAAAAGACGACTCACCAACACCTCCGAGCACAGCCCCTGCAAGAGCCGTAGGAGGCACAGAGGAGCTGCTCACGACCTGACTCGGTACGCCAAGCCCGGTGGTGGATGAGCTCTCAGTTTCCACTGTAAGCTTTGAAGTCTTTCGGGTATGTGGCGTAGCAGTCGCCTCGCCGGTTGTGGAGTTGGCGGCCGCCTTGTTGGTGGTCGTTTGCCTGAGCACCATCTCTGTCCGTCGATCCGATGCGCATATGTAGAGAGAGTAGCCCTGCAGCTCTCCATGGTCTTGATAGACATTCGTTTTGCAAAACGGAGCCGCGGTTGCGGCACTATCCAGGCATTGCACGTCAGCATTTTCAATGAGCCTTGGCAAAGGCCAGCAACTCTGTTCCGTTTGGTGTGGGAGATTATGAACAAAGAACCAACCAAACCATATCCAAGTCGCCGACGCCGCCGTGGTTGGCTTCTATGCAACTTGTTGAGATGCGGCAGCCGGAATCGGATGGACTCCAGCAGCAACCGACGAGATTCCTCGCTTTGTCGGCAGCGCATTTCTGCCCTGGATCGCAAGTGAGCGGATGTTCTGCGAGCACAGTTAGCCCAGCATCACCGTGGTAGAAATCACACACCATTTGCTTACCCGGATTTCCTGATAGCCAACCACACAGGTCGCCGATAGTGGCATCCTGGTCGATGGAGGTTAGCTGGGGCAACGGGGTGGCAGCATGGGTAGGTCGTCGTGTCTCGAGATTGGCCCTTTTCCTTTGCTGATGTGTTGCATGATCTTGGATCCCGGACGGAGGAGAATGAGTGCTTGACCAAGTCATGGTAAAGGACACTGGCAGAAACCGACTCGGAAGTTTTTACCCGTATCGTCGGACTTGGAGAGCTCGATTACGGCGTCAATGTGGAAGACACAAGAGGCAGACCAGAGGACGGGGTCGTAAGGGCTTATATCAGGATGATGGCCTTATTTTCTAAAAGTTTGCTGCCTGCGACGGTGCTCATTCGCTCAAGGGGAAGGCGCTGTATCACGACCGTTTTCCCCTTTCTGCTCGGATCTGTAGCTGTGACTCGAACATGTTCGTCTTCGGCCGCCAGGGTCGACTCCAGACTTTGACATAATTGCATGACCTGGAGCAAACTCCAGCACGGCCGAGTCGACCTCATCACTCTGCGTCCGGGAGCTTGCGCCCAAGTATTCGAACATTGATACCGCAAGTACGGGGTAGTACCATTAGTCCATCATCGTGGACCTGTTATTGCGGTGTCCACAAGGCACCGAACCGAGTGGACGTATCATGTCTGGCGACGCAAAAATTGTCAACCAATGAAAATCAATTCAGAGCTACTGCTACCTTAGTAGGTCGTCCCGGTCCGGTCCGCGTCACGTCTACTACTAATACTACCAGGTAACTACTAGTAAATTACTACTAGCATTAGTACGTATGTAGTGCTACTACGAGTACTACGGTACGACTACTAGTAGTAGTAATCTGTAGACTGATTTCTTACGACTTGACCTGATAGGTCACTTCCAACCCCAGCTCGACGAAGCCTCTATTTCATGGCTCTCACGTGGAACAAATATTCAGCCACCGAACCAGTCTATCCCAGAAGGCTCAATGCGTCGAGCTATGCATCATGACCTGTGTTTACCAAACTGCTGGGTCAGCCGCTACTGATTAATGCATGTACGCGGGCGACCCTTGTCTCGTCCGGTGTCGCCACCTGTCGATGAGCATGCTTCTTCTTCCATCGGCCCATGACGGATCATCACGATTCACTCATTGCCGCTCACTCTATGTACTGAAATTGCTGACAACAACCATGTATTAGAACTCGATCGGTGGCGGGACACATGGATAGATCAGTATGCGTCCGTGGTCGGTCTATGGATCGATCAAGCAACAAGGTCCGCGCGAGTGTCTTCATCATCCTGTCTCATAACTGTCACACCCCAGCGGCAGGCGCGGGCTGATGGCAGAGACACGCATGACCTGCACGTAGGAGCCCGATGAACGCATCCGCCCCGAGAGCCTGGAGAGGAAGCAGCGCCGAGGAGGACTGTCACATTGTACGGGCAATCCATCAGCATGGGCCACCGGAAATAGTCGGACTCAGGCCTTGTCGGCGGACTCGCATGGGAGCGCGCCAATTGTTCCAAGTTCGAGCCCGAGATGTCGGTCACGGCTCACACACGACTCAGGGGTCCGTCGCATCTACAAGTACAAATTAGTACTGTTCACCACGTACGTACACGGGCGTCGCCGTGGCAGCAAGCTGTAGACACCAAGTAGGCAATACATACTTGTACAATAGTGCTGGCACAGACAAATGCGCGACCGCGCCACAGTCTACAGATGCGAAACCTGTTCCACACAAAAGGCGACGCTGTTTCCAGCTACTCGGCCGTTGAATGACAACAAAGAGACTGAGCTAGACCATCAGCAATCGCGGGCAATGCTCGTAGGCCACGAGGCTTGCAGCGCTGCCGCCTCCCGCCCAAGGCGTCGTGTGAGTCGTTTCAAAGGGTTGCGCTCGCCTTGCGTGTTTTGCTGTTGCGTATGGGCCTCGCCACCACCGATGTGCCACCCTAATCTGATGGCTGCCCTCGTCAAAAACGACGAGCCTTACTTCCCCACCTATGCGCATCCGAATCTTGCTCGAAAAAAGTAGACCGGAGAAGGGTATTCTATGCGATCGGGGACTGGCCGACCTCGAAATGATCCATGGACGAGTCGTCGAGTAATAGTCTGACGGCGGCAACGGGAGGCTCCTTGCATGTCGTGCGACAGTGCCCATCCTGGGCCCGTGAAAAGCTCATATCTGCACCTGCAGTGGTCTGCTTATCAGATGGCCTCTGCCAGAACGTGACAACATGTAGGTACCCATGTGTGCTCACTGCTTGCTGCCGCCGGCTCATTCTTCAACCTGCCACCCAGTACATAGCCGCGTGGTTCGGTGACTGAATGTTTCCCCGCATAATCGACATGTGAGCCTTCGGGACCGAACCGTGTCGGAGCTGTCCAGGAACACGGTATGAGATGTCAAGGGAGCCCAGGAGGAAGCGCGTCTGGCTGGAGCTCAGCACTATTCAGCTGAGACGCCATTTTTCATTCTGATTCTCCCGGGCCACGTTACCCATCCAGGGTTCCATGCTTCTGGTTCGCGAGCCCGTATACGGGACCAATCAGAGCCAAGCTTCGCAATTCGGTAGCCTGATGGCGCTTGGACGGCTCGCTGGCAACAGCCGGAACCCACACCGAACCTTGAACGGGTTTTATTTCCACTAGAGGGGAATCGTTCCCAGCAGTCCGTTTTCCTTCATATCAGTGATCAATAACTATTTCAGCCTTGTGAGAGGCACTTGATTGCTCGCAGCTCGGGCAGGGGGCCTATTGTCACGCCCTTGGGTCGTGAACACCAAATCTGCCCTATGATATGGCTCTGGCCCAGACCGCGAGCCCAAGGTTCTGGGCCCACCAGCGCCGCCGTCGTCTTTCCTTTTGCCCCGCGCCTCCATCAGCGCGAAAGAAAGGAGCTGCAGAGAGGCTTCCACATGATCGAGTTGTGCAACTCGCCATGCAGGTGCTGGGCTGCTGCGAGGAACCGAGGAGAAATGCTTGCAGGATGGGAGGAATATAGTTCGCATTGCGCGTCGCCTATGTTGAACGACCACGTCTCGGCAAAACCCGCCGCTCGCTGTCTTAGTTGCAACTAGGTGGAGCAGTTGAAGAGAGAAAGAGGGAGAGAGAGTGTGTGTGTGTCTGTCTGTGTGCGTACCTGACCGTGGCCGGCCCTACAAGCTCGTTGGCGTCACGAAGCCTTTCGCCCACCCTGATGAGAGGTCGAAAATTCTCTTGCCCATATGCTCTTGACATGTTATCATGGTCACGATGCTTGATGATCGAGCCGACGGCTACTTGTGCAGCGAAAGGCCCTGTACTGCGATTCTGGACCCTCGGGCTTCCTCCAGGGATTCACGTTGGCAGCGGAGCCACACGTCATTTGACGCTCGTCGTCAGTGCCTTGTGCTTGCTCGACAAGCCAGGCCCTGGCCCGCCTGAACTATGTACTGTAGCGGAGACGGTTTAGGGGAGGGGCTCTCGGGAGGCTTGTCGAAGCGAAGTTTGAGGATGCAGTGCATGAGCCGCAGTTGTAGAAGCATCTCCGACAGGGCGTCACCCTAGAATGCGATGGTCGTGTTCCTCGCGATTCTCGGTGGTCTTAGAGCTTCTCTCTTCGCGCCCGAGGGAACGAACGCCCCTGCCGCCGCCCGTCCCAGGTTGGCTCGGGACCATTTCCGATGAATCAGGGTCCTCACCCTCTCTGAAGCTGCGCCACCGACAGGGGAGTGGCCCCCCTCGTTTGCGACAATGAGCGAAACCAACGGCGTTTGGTTCTGTCAACGGACCTCGCGTCGCCGTTCAAACTAAAACTCCCAGGTTCAGCTCCGGCTAGTAGTTCTGTTTTTTACCTGTCGTATGAGGATCGTTTCTTCTGGCGAGCCGCGCTCCTGGGTCGATGGAGTGTCCGATGATTTGTAAACAAAAAAGAAAAAAGGGTTTCTTTGTCAACGTCACGAAAGACGTCGGGGCGAGCCAGCATGTGCGTGTGGCGTGATTCACAAACTTGGGGGTCGCCTCAACGTGGTAGGTACGGAAGGGTAGGTACAAGTAGGTAATGTAAATTGATAAGGTAATACTGGGTAATGCCTGTACCCTCTGACCCCCGGCAGTACTTGCCGGAGTAGCCTGAACGACCAGCTGCACTTTCCATTCGCGCTTTGGTGGGTGAATAGGACGCAGTACTAACGTATGCTGATGCAGTACTAGTATTTCGGATACGACTACGGGGTAATTACTAGTAGGTAGGCAGGTAGCAAGAGGTGCCAACCAAGCAAGTAGCAGGCGCGGCAATAATTACTAGGTGGTACAGGTAGGAAAGCAAGAGAAGGTGATACCTTGGTAGGTAAAGCACTACCTGGTAGGTACTGTACCTCAGGTCCTTTGTACGTACCTGAGCCAGGATGGATGGGTGGTGGGAGGGCGGGCGCCGCCAACCAGGTAGCACCGATTAAGCTTCAGCCAACATCGTGGCCCAAGATCCAATCATCCCTGTCCCATGTTTTCCCCTGCCCCCAAAAGGCCACTCACGGCCTGTTGCGGGAGTTTCCTCTCCCCAGCTTTCCTCTTTGAGCTGATCCATCATTACCCGTCCTTGACAAACTATCCTCTGTTAGTCTGACGGTCCACTAGATAAGAAGCCTTCGTCTCCCAGCTCCCCTTGCCGGCCAAGACCCCAACTATTTACATCAACTTCGGTCCAGCAACAATCTTCACTTCCCACCTCTCTGGCATTATAACACCCCCTCTACCTCCATCAACTCTTGCATTCCGGAACCAACCTTACGGCTCCGTCCTATCTACTTTCTCTTTTTTGGGGACCCAGCACGCTCTCGGGAACACCTCGTCACCGGCCTTCATCCAAAACTGAATAGAGAAATACAATCTACCACCTTCTGATCGCTTCTTGACCAACCTGGCATCGCCATCAGCGCGCCTACACCGCATTGAACCCAGCACCTCACGTCCGTCATTGTCCTTGGCAACGCACACGTGTCCCATCCAACAAGTTGATAAACGTCTGCCGTCCTCTTGTTGCCTGTTTGACGGGTCGTCTGAGTCAAGAACCGCACGACATAGTCTGCCTCTCTTGGCCAAAAAATTACAAAACCAGATATACGGCTATAAAAATAAAATCTGAGGATCCATTTTGGCTTGACTTCCTATCAAACATTTGCACCGTGGCCCGCCTCGGACCAAAAGGTCACTGCCGTCATTTTATACCCGATCATTGTTGATCTATTGGACACGACCTAAATACCGTCACTGAAATTCAATAAGCGCACTACATAGTCGAGGGACTTTCTGTTCATACATTTTTTCTCTTGGGAATTCGTCAGTATCTCTTGTGCCGGACGGACACGATACAACGCAAGCTCGTAAGCCGACATGCCACGACCATTCCAACATGTTAGTCTTTGCTGCCTGCAGATTCCGGATACGAGCTTGCGGAAATCAATGGCTAACGGGGAACAACAGCCGTTTCAAGAAGTTCAATTTGATATCTTCGACCACTATCCAAAATTTCAATCATGCCGCCGCTTCTTCCTCAACGAGGCCCAGTACAGCACTCCTGTGCAAATAGTAGCCGGCTTTGTCAATGTCAGGCTTCCATTCCAGACGCGCAACAGTGCTGCCCCGGATGCTTTGCACGCGTCTACGCAAAGGCCAACAGAAGCAAATTCCGTTGGCGCTACCACGGACCCTTCCACGTCCTTGATTCCATATATTCGTCGCCTTGTAGCCACCGGCTTCGATAATCCCGTCATACTTCAAGGCTTCTTTGGAGACGATTGGGCTGAGGGAATCGGTGCCATTCACGAGGCAGAACGGAGAAACTATCTCTTCGCCGCCAAGAGCGAAACCTGGCTTCATGTGAAAACAAGCTACGACATGGACGATGGGCAGGCTGTTCCCTTTCTGCGGCCACTGCAGGGCGTCACCGAGAAGGAGATCACGGCTGCCGAAGTATATTGGAGTGAGTGGCTGGCGATGCAAGATTGGATGCTTGGCCCGCGAACCCCTTCAGGGTGATGGAGCTATGCGTACTGCTTTGTCCGTACCGTGTGGAAACCAGTACGTGCCAACGGACGGGTAGACTGTCATTTCTCTTCAAGTCCGATGCATTCCGCGAACCACACAAGGTCATGTCCTTCGTCTGGGATGTTACCGGAGGGCAGTCGATCTGCCAAGATGAAGAGAACTCTGGGACTCGGGAGGCTGGGACTCAGGAGGCTGGCTCCAAGACCAGACCACGTGGAGCTTGCTCCGTGCCCCGAACGTCAAGTGCAATATATTTCGGGGCAGCCAGCAGGCCCAGGACATGACCAGATTGATACGGACGAGGGGGGAGAGCGCTTCGTCTTGTCTTTATTTACGCCACATTTCGGCATGGTTATCAAACTTGCAGGGCCTCGGACTTAGTTGCGTCCAAGTGGCCCACGTTTGCAAGGTAGAACAGAAAGCAGAAACTGGCACTTTATGTAGCCGAGGAAAACCTCCCGCTCAGAAGAATGTTCACTCCTTCCTGTAGTCCATCGTTTTTCTTTCAACGCCGTTCCCGGGCCCAAATTCAAAGACATCACCAACTCCACTTTTGAAACTTCTCCTACAATTGCCCCCCCTGTGACGCGAGATGAGAAAGGGAAGGTTTCGTGAACTATGTACACGGAGGAGGAAAATCGCCAACGCCCATATAGGTGCGACGGCACGCACGATGCAGACTCAACAACGTGAGTGCAAAACCAAGAAATGAAGGAGAGAAACATCGTACAAAGTGTTGGGGTGTTCATGGTGTCTGGGCCCCGGCCAGAGTGATGAAACGTGGAAACACCGGGGTCTAGTCTAGTTCAGAAAGCCCTTGCAGGCGGCCGTGCCGCAAAGACAGGGAATACGGTCCAAGCTCCCAATTTCCCGCTCAAACTTGTAGTCGTACGTGAGTTCTTCATCTAGAGGGGTTTTAGGTCAGCGATGTTCGCCCCAGGGCTCCGCTACTCGGCATCTTGGTACTACTTACTGAGGGCGATGTCGCGGAGCGCGTATATGACGATGCGCTTGCTGCCTTCGACTTTGATGATCTTGGCGGTGCAGTTGGGCATGCAGCTGTGGTTGATGAAGCGTGCGATGCCGCCCTTCTTGGTCGCGTCGACGACGGTGTTGTCGTCTATGCGGAAGAGGTAGCTGCTTCCGATGCCGCTCTTGAGATACCTGTTCTCGCGGATCTCGGCGATCTGCTGTCGAACCTCTTCGCCGACGTACTCGATGATCATGTCGTCCTTGTTGATGTTCTCCATGGCGTACAGGCCCCAGTTATGGATGGCGGACCGGGCGAACCGGACCGGTTTCTTACGCTTTTTGAGCTGGTTAAACTTGAACACGTCCGAATCCTGCCCCAGCGTCTTCTTTTGGTCGTTCAGGTCCGCTACATATCGTCGGTTGGTGGCGCGGCTGGCTCGCGAGTTGCCTTTTGCTATCAGCTTCTCTGCAGCCAGCCGGGCGGCGTCCGATGCCGCCGTCGAGCTGTTGTCCTTTCCGCTCTTTCGCGTGCGAGCCTCCCGCTCCTCTCTCGCCTTTTGGACTTTGATGTGGTGCGGCAGATACTTCGACTTCTCCGAGTTGAGGATCTTCTTGATGCCCTCCGTTCGCGCACACCCTGTCGGGTTGGACACGTAGTATCCCTCTATTGACACCGGGCGATTCGAGCGGGCCTTATCCGAGTTCAGTTCTCGGACTCGGTTCCGCTTCCACAGCCATAACTCAACGTCGCCGATGCTGCTCAGCCCAAACCTTCTTTGCAGTCTTTCTTGGCCAGGCTGATCTCTGGACCCCAGGGATAGTTCCTGCAAGCTGATGATGTCGGGTTTGAAAGCGCTGGGAAGCGTCAAGGCGACCGTCATCGGCTCGACTGAGAAACAACTCTCGTCGTGCTTCTGTACCTCGACCTCGGCGTCCAACGACATGGCATTCGCGTCCTCAACCTGTTCGGGGCGACTAGCATCAGACTGTGGCGGTGGTGCCTCTTGCTTAGACGACACACCGTTTCGCTCTTCGAGGAGCTGTTTCTGAGTCTTCTTCTTGGCTTGAAGCCCCTTTTTCTTCGCGCCTCGTGCGGTTTGAGATACAGGAGTCTCGGATCGTGAAACGGCAGTGTCCGGCTCAGCGAAGCCGTCCGAGTCGGCGGATATGTTGACAGAAGTATCTCGGCCGTTGCGCTCTGCATCGACGTGAGTTGCGAGGATGTCAGGCAGGGCCTGGTCCAGCTTCTTTTGCCTCTTCAGAGCCTTGTCCGCGAAGCCCTGCATCTTGCGCTTCTTGGACGATAGAGCTTCGACGGCTAAGCTGGCTTCCCTCGTGGAATCATCGTCAGCCTTGCTCCACGAAGCCCCGTCATCTTTCGACATTTCGTCATCCGAACTCATCCGACTACGCGGTCGCGAGTCGGGCTCCTCAGTCTCGCGCGCCGCGAGAATGCCCGTGTCGCCGTCATCGTCCGACTCGAAGTCGCTGTCTAGGCTGCTTAGACGATAGTGTAATGGCCGGAATAGCGAGCGCGAAGCAGAATGACGCTGTCGGGAGAATGGATCTACAAAAGTACTTCGTTGGTTTTTCAGCTTTGTCTTGCGTATTCTGGGAAGCATCTTGGGCTCAAAGCGACCGGTTCTTCGTTCAATGGGGTCAGCACGCGAGTTTGGAGTGCCGACCCGCGCGAAGTTGCTTGTTTCGCCAAATGCAAGCCCGTCGTCGTCGTCTTCTGGCTGGTCTATATTAAGCTTCCGTCTCATGGCCACGTGGTTCGCCGGGTCCAGGAAGTCGGAAAGACACGGTGCGGCTACTTGAGTTCGTATGTGCCTGATGAGGTGTTCGGTCATTTCTCTCCTCACAGCTTCGACAGCTTCGATAACAGGGTCGAAGTTTTTTGCCCTTTGCTTCTTTTCCTCCTCTATGTCCGCTTCTTGTTCCCTTCGACGACGGTCACCCTCTTCGTTGCGACGCCGTCGGATGGTTGGTTGCGGCCTTTCAGGAGAGACATTCCGGGTCTGAATGGAATCTGGAGGGCGAGCGGAGCGCGGTAGACACAGTTGCATAGTCATGTCATAGTTGAAAAATTCGGTGTGGTTGACGGCTCGATAGCACCTTTCAGCTTCCGTCCTTCCCGTGAAAGAGTTACGGAATACGATGTAGAAGCCAGTTCGATCCAGGCGGATATCCTCAAACCCATAATTCTTTAATCGCTTCTTCATGTGCGGTATGATACTGGACAGCACAGGGACACTATCCGCCGTGACGAAGATATAAGGTTCGTTGGCAAGCTGGGCTGAAATATTCCGAGAATCGGCCAGACTTTGCGACCGCTGCTGCAGAATCGGCACTGGCTGCTGGGCTGACGACGAAGGATGAGGCGGAGGCGGTGGTGGCGGCGGCGGCGGCCGCTGTGATGCCGGTCCTTTTGGGGCCGTTGGTGGTGGGCGCACGAAGGCTGTGACGGGAGTGCCAGATCTGGGACCCGAGGGCGGCGGCTTGGATACGTTTTGTTCCCGAGCTAGATTCTCAAATTCGTTCTTCTCCCTCTCGGATCGGAGATGTTCTTCCAACAAGCGGCGACTTTTACGACCCTCTGGATCGTACTCCACCTTGACCACGTCAGAGCCGACCTTGATACCTCGTGCGCGAACCGCACGGCGTGCAGCGTCAATAGCGGAAACAGGAGGCCGGCCCGGACGCTTCGAGTCACGGTAACGGATGGTTGCAAAACCGAGGTAGCTGCCTGTGTCGGGATGCATCTTGTTGCTGCTCTCGGCAATCTCGCCAAAGGAAGCGAAAATGGCCGTCACCTTGTTGAACGGAGCCAAGGGATTGTACTTCGTCACAACGATCTGGGTTGGTGGCCCGGGTCCGATCGAGGTTTTCGGGTCGTAGGGATACGTTCTCAGGTTTTCCGGTGCAGGCCGTAGCCGGGCTTTGGCTAGGTAGAAGTCGGTGTTGATGTAACCCAGTCGGCCGCCGCCTTTGATGAGACGGGGATCCTGAGGGGGAGCGTCATCGTCCTGTTCATCAAGTTAGCCGGAAAGTAGAACGAACATGACGCCCCCCCCTCCCCTTAGATTTGAACGGGATATGAATCAACATACGAATCCAAATTCAGTATATGTGGGTTTGGCACTCTTGCTGACACTTTTATTGCGCAGTCGATCGAGGATCGGATCATAGGTGCATTTCTTGCCCTTGATGGAGGGAAGAGGATCTCGAGCTGGAATACTTGCGATTGTTGACGGGAGATCGGGTGTCGAAATACTTCGGCAGGCGGATCCTGCCGGTTCTCCGTCTACCTGTGCCGAGTTTGACATGTCTATTTTGGAATATGAGGGTGCGGGGGACGCAGAGGCCGAACTTGTGGGCGGGTTTGCAGCACCAAATCGGCCTGATGTCTGCAGGCCAGACGTGGCTCTGGGCCGTTGAGAGTTGCTGAACACGGATGAGGAAGAGCTGGTGTGGGAACTGGCCGATTCGACGGTGCTCGGTATTTCTCCAGGTGTTGTTTCGTTCTCGTCGACAAGCAGCTGGGGCGCGTCTGATGCGGCACCGTGTAGGGCAGAAGGCCGAGCGAAACCTGTCGCGTCCGAGGATGGCGGTCCAGCAACGGGCGACTCCAGCGGTAAGTCGCCTTCCTGAATGTTGCACTCGGATCGCTCACGGTCTGCCCGGCCCAGCGCCACTGCCTTCACTTTAGGAGCGTTAGGAAAGAACTGCGCGAAACTCAGGCCTGGTGGGGCCCGAGTCATCGTGCTGATGCGCTCCTATTCCCCTTTGCACCGTGACTTGGTCATCATTGGCACTCGACGCGGTGAAAATGGCGAGAGAGGAAGTGGGCGATCTGCCAAGGCTGCCCACGCGGTGCCCAGACGGAGGAGCGACTGTAGTATCAGTTCACGCGACCATCTGGCTGTCCCATCAGAGAGCGGCGTTGGTCCTCGGTCAGACGTTGCCTGTCTGCGTGTTGACCGTGCTTGGCACGAGGGAATCTTCTGTGGAAGTTCCAGGCGCGCGTGAAGAATGCTTGACGCGACCTGACCCTTGTTAAGACTGGTGAACAGGACAGTGAGGAGTTGAGATGGTTGACGGGCGATTTCCAGGGATAGGCGAAGTTGGACGCCTATCCATGTACGCTCGACACCAGCCACAGCCCGGCGGCCGCGCGCGGAATGGGTGCGTGTTTTCGGATGGCAAGATTTTCCGTTCCGCAGATAAGTAACGCCAATATTGATAGTATCAATACCTGCCTAGCACCTAGTACCTTGGTGTACTACTTAGTAGTACAGTAGTACTTAAGGTACTTAGTAAGAACTGCGCAGCACTACAGGTGTAGTGAATGGAGCCGGGACTTCGGGCAATACGGGGTCGTGGCGGCTAACTCAACTTGTAAGCTTGAGAGCGTAAGAGTCTACTTGAATTCTGTGGACTTTGAGATTGCTCGCTTGTAAACGTGTGCATTGGGGCCCTGTTCAGTGCTTGAGAGTCACTAGCTTGCGGCGCTCATGTCATACGTATAACGTAATACATCTGCTAAATACTCTGAAGTGACCAGCGTGCTTCCGCAAAGCATGTGCAAGGACAAAAAGATACAGGTGACAGACACCATCGGACTAGGGCAGTGAACCCAAGATCCTCATTGTTGTTATCAATCTCCATGCTTCAGCCCTCACGAGCACCATTTCTCTATGAAGTGATGCCGTAGGACAAGTACATCAGCTCAATCACTCCAGGCTCATACTTTCAGCTCAAATTCTTCATCACTCTCTGACAAGTGCCCTGGCATACCAAGCGGCAGCAAATCTTCCTCGCTCAATTCATCAGGTTCGTCAAAGATGGACAAGAATTGTGGTCGACGAGGAGCTTCGACGGCTGGAGGCTCGCTGTTTCGAATGGTGCTTTGAGAAGAAGACGAGAGCTTACGGCGTAGTCCTTGCGCTTCCGCATCCTTCAGCGGCTGATCAGGGCGGCGAGATTGGCTCCCTTCCCGCCCGTGTACTATTTGAGAAACTGATCTTCCCTTGTTATATCCGAGCGTGGTCCGCGACGCGGATTCACCAATCGCGTTTCCGGCCAAGTTAGAGGCAGTGCCGAGTGGCTTGGGTCGCTTCTGATGCAATGACAAAGAACTAAGTGGTCGCCGGGAAGAAGTGGTGTAATTCGAAGTGGCGGTCTGATTCACTCCTAGTTTCTCTGTGCGAAAAGCAAGGGCTGATGCCGCTCGCTTCGATGATGCCGCAGTCGGACCTCTATGCGCAACTCTATCTTGAGGCTGGCGGCGAGCAAGGTTGTCGGCCCGAATCGACGTCTCGTTGGTTCGAGCATCCGGCCCTTGAGTACTCAAAATATCATCAGGGCTCCAATTGATGTCACTGAGGTCGTCAATGCTTTGCTTCTCGACCTTGCGTGTGACAGTTTCCATCTCTTGGCGCAGCTCTCTTTCCTGTCGGGAGACCCTAGCTTCGTCGACAGGGGCATTGAAATGTCGGAAAAGGCCTCGCATCAAGTTCTCGTCTTTGAGTTGTTCGACTGGCAATTGCCCTTGAGGGAATAGGTCCGACACGTACGGGAGCGGTTCAGGGTTCGTTGGGGCATATTCCGGCTCCAGGTCTTCAAGATCTCTGGAGCCGTTCCTCCGGTGGTCCAGATAAACGATATCGCTTCTCACGAGCCCCCTATCGCCTGCTCTTTGCTTTGGCTTCTGAGTGGTCGTGCGCTTGGCCTGTGTTTTCTCGATCTCTCGGACCCTATCCTTGACTGCGGTGGTCTGGCCGACTCTGGCCTTGGTGTTTGTTGTCTTATTTCCCAGGGGGGCCCGCGGACGCGCCTCTATCGGACGGAGTCAGTGACAGTGGGCATAACGATGCCCTTGAAAGGGCAGACAGGGTGTATCATCATACCCAACGGCGTCACCACGGGGAGGCGAGTGCTGGCCTTCAATTTGTGATCGCCATCGACTTTAGCGACACCAGTCAAGATGGCCTTCCCTGTGAATGCTGTCGTAGCATTTTCGTCGTGTCGCGCGAGCTTTAGGGGTGTTTTGGCATATCGGGCGCCTGGGGGCTTGGGCTGCTGCTTGGATGAAACCGGGTGACTGCGCACTAGGTTCTCTTGATCGCGATGTGCGGCCAGCATGACGTCCCGAGCCAGACAGTTCTTTTGGCGTCTTGCGGAGCCAAGTTGAAGTATTAGTATAGCTAATCGTGGACTTCTCGATGAGCAGTCTCTCGATACAACGTATGTGCGCTTTCTGTCTCGAGGGTGTCGTGGCGGTAGTTGAATTGAGGTCGATACGCGTTGGTTGCAAGATTACTTGGCGAATGGTGTTAGGATAATATTACTAGTAGTATTCGACACACTGTTGACACCAGGGTGCACTAATTACTAAGGTACCTTAGGTAACTACTACCGTCATTACTACTAGCAGTTAGTAGCATGTAAGATGCCTGAGAAGCTTGCAAGTAATTAAGTGTGTCCGTGTGCATCCCGGCATTTGGTAGGGGGCAATGACAGGCTCAGGCGTGCTAGGCAACCAAAAGTAAGGCAGTAATGAACTAATTCTGCTACTGAGTTGCAAGTAATTACTACCTGGCTTCTGAGTACTGGTGCGACTTGTATGTCCCAATCGTAGACGATAACATAACACTTCTGGGGAGGTGCAAACATTACATGTGGTGTGTTGACACTGGCGATCCCTGTAATCAACCGGGCAACAGCCACAGCGGCGCACCCAGCCACGTTAGTGTTGCTTCTGAAAACAAGAGCCCCACCACGTGCGAACGTCTGCAATGCGAGGCGTCCTGCTGTGCCCTGTCGTGTCTGCGTGCCACGTCATGAACCCAAAAAACCGGCGGTGCCTCCCTCTCACTTGATTGATTTTACTAAGCCGTGTCATGTGCGGTTCTATCTAATATGTACAGAGGTATCTCAGCCATATGATATATCTGAGTACCTACGCGCGGGGGGGGTGTTTTGAGACAGAGTGTAGGACAGTCTTTTACCTCTCAACAGATGTGCGTTTTATTGAGGCGTCAACAGGCTTGTACTGCTAGATACCTAGCCACAGGGCTAGCTGAGGCTGTAAAACAGGTATCTAGTAGGTCATCTGAGGTAGCGGGGTGACCTGAGTAGGGCCTTTGCTGACTAGCAATATCATCTGTTGTGCTGTAATAGTCTGTCCAACGCAACAGCCTGTCAACGCCGCGGCCGCGGCCAAAAAAGGCAATAAGGCAAGCACGCCTTCCGCTCTAGAAGACGTGCCTACCTTCAATATCACGAAAAACACAACCTTTATAAGGGATTGAATAGAAGACCTTTCAAATACGGCAACTACGGGCTATTCACGAGAACCACTACGGCATTGGGCACGGCACGGCACATTACACGATAGGGGCTCGTTTATTCAAGTATATAAGGACCGGCAGCCCGGCAGCCAAAGGCACGGCAGCCAAAGGCCAATACGGCAGCCAAAGGCACGGCAGCCAAAGGCCAATACAGCAGCCAAAGGCACGGCAGCCAAAGGCCAATACGGCAGCCAAAGGCCAATACGGCAGCCAAAGGCCAGCACGGCAGCCAAAGGCCAATACGGCAGCCAAAGGCCAATACGGCAGCCAAAGGCACGGCAGTCAAAGGCACGGCAGCCAAAGGCACGGTAGCTAAAGGCAAATACGGCAGCCAAAGGCACGGCAGCCAATAGCTGTGGCTGCCGTAGATAGCTGTTGCCGTGTAACAGCGGTTGTGGCCTAATAGATCAGAGCCCTCAACAGAGATTCCAGCACGCAATAGAGGCCGCGGCAGCTAACAGAGGTCGCGGCAGCTAATAGGAAACGCGCTGCAACAGCTGAGGCCTCTGAACAGATGAGCACGGCGACAGGGAAGGAACAGCCGATAGAGCAGGAAGTTCTTAGCTGACCGGCGTTGATAGGTAAAGACCGTATACAGCTGGTAGAGGAAGAACATCCTGCCTAATAGGCTGTTGCGGCTAGGTCAGCTGACTCGCCGCTGTTCACTACCCCCACACTCTGTCTCAAAACACCCCCCGCCCGCGTAGGTACCCGTCAGTACAATGGATTGGTACTAGCGCCTCGTGGTTACGCCTGCTTCCCTTCCCCACTGTACCTTACACAACCTCGGTGTTGGTTGATGTGCAGACGTTAGCACGTTAGGTAACTAGGGCAGGGCTGCCGCCCCAACTGCAACCCTCTGCAAGTTCCTTCCGGCTTCACGACTTCTTCGTCATAGGTATGCAAGTAAGGCGTCGCCGGTCTCGGTCTGTCGTCTTTATGGAACTTTTTTTTGGAGGGTAGTAGTGGCCTTGGGGTCAGGTATCTCAAAGCCTGCCCTTTCATCTGAGTCACTCGATCTCTTCAGATCGAACTGACATGTCTGGAACGGTCCAACGAGATTTGCATTGAAATCCTGCCCTGGCCGGCTCCATCAATACAAACATGTACACAGATAGACCTCACATGTACATCTAACCCCATTACTGTCCCAATGAGAACTTGCTGTCGGTCTACAAGATACAGCACGTACTGGATGAATCGTAAGGCACAACCTCAACCAGCTCACTGAAGTCAACGTTGCAGTAGTTGACTCCAAACGTAATCTCCCTTTGTATCTCCTTTTCTTTCGACATCACGGATGCCGGAAGGACCTTCCACTGAGAGACCTCAAACCCATGCTTCAGAAGAGCCGCTTTCTGGATCCATAAAAAGCACGACCTTTCGTCCTGGTAGTCCGCGAACAGTCCCTGCAGCACAGCCAGCTCCTGCGGCTCGTTCGTCGTCGCCCATGCAGCCATCAAGGCGAGCGGTATGTGGCCTGCGGCGAGGGGCCTGCGGCTTTTGGCCCTTTCGGCGTGCACGACAATCTCCGACCTGAACAATCGCGCCTCCTCGACCAACGCATCGTCCTCTGGGTGCATCATGCGTAAGAACCCGTTCAACGTCACGGCCAGCGACAGCACGAGGCAGTACGCTGCTTGGTAAGAGGTCTGCAGGCGCACAAGGCTGATGGGCAGAGTGCTTAAAGGATTGACGCAAGCGGGTTCAATAACTTCCTCGAGAAATCGCCGTAGCCCTGGATACTCGACTTGAATGAGTTGATAGAGTGTTTTTATGCGATCAATGTTTCGATCCGGGTGGCGAACTATCTCGGGAATCTTGCCCAAGTTTTCCAGATCCAGGCACTGGATCGATAGTTCGTCCGCGGTATGGGCGGCAGGCGGTGACCTGCTCTTTTCGGCTAATTTTTTAATCCAAGGCTGAAGTGAGATGGCGGGATTGAATAGACTTTCCAGAATCTTATTCAACAACATTAGCGGGATCTGGCCACACGGGAGGTATGAGCTCCGAGGGGGGAGGTGTTGAGTCTTACCACGGAAATGCTGATGGGGACGAGAATGTCCGAGAGAAAGTCGTCGCCAACAGCCTGATCGGCGAGCACGTTGATCAGATGCGCCATCCCTTCGCCGTGGCTTGGAAATCGATCATCTGATTTTGCCATCCATCCCTACGCACGAGATGAACATGAGCCCTCCCACAGGTCGATAATCAAAAGACAGGGACGGGGACCTGATAGACTGACCTGACATATCATGATAAGGTAGACGGCGCACAAGGTCTCCGCAGAGTAGGCCTTGGCCGGATCTTGCAAACACTTTTGCACAGCGTTTAGGGCTCCCACATACTTTTGCAGGGACTCAACACTGTTTTCCTTGGTGTGCAGACACTGGAACGTGCTCGCAAAGGCCGAGGCCGTGGCATCCAGAGCCTCGTTGTTTCCCAGCCTTCGCGGGATGTCCTTGAGAAATGGCCCGTAGCAGTATAGGTCAAACCTCGGGTCTGTGATCTGCAGAACCGATATTAAGGAGGCAATGGTCGCGGTCCGTCGGTTGCATGGAGGGGGAGATGGCGTCTCGACCTTGGCCACTGTGGTGACAGCCTTTCGCGAGACTTTCTTGTCCGTGACGGTGAAGGAATTGGAATGGTCTTTGAACTTGTATCTCTGCTGCCCGGCTCCAACGCAGGGAATCTTGAGCCGCGCACATCGAGAACAGGCAGGCCGGACTTGGTCGCACTGTCATGGTCATCGGGGCGCATGGTCAGCCTCCAACGTCGACGCTTGAACGGTCTGGATGATGGCGCCCATCGTTTTGATGCTCGTCACGGACAATAGCACATGGTATAATATGGTGCCTCACCTTTTTCTTTTGCTTTCGACATGCCTCGCAGCCGCGATAGGACGGGACACCAGGCATGATGATGATGGTTCGGTCCTTGGGACGAGATGCAATGGATGGTTGACCGGTGATCGACACCAGGATTAATGGGCTGCATATAGTCAGAAGCCGGCGCAGGTCGGGAATATTAGAAGCTGTAGTATAACATGGTCCATGGATAGGGCTGGCGGGCCACTACACGTGTCGGGACCTCAGTGATCACTTCTCAGGACGAAACAACGCTGGAGGGATCCATGTCGAGTCATGCTAGTTCTTTCGCACTACGTAGGGTTACTCATGCAGGCAAACGCCAAAGGGGACCAATCTATCCACCTGCGCCATCCATAGTTCGGACTGGATCGTCGAATCCTTCAAGCTTTGCCAGGTCGAATAGTCGCGGATTGGCGAGTCAAGCTCCGTGGAGATGGTTCGTGGGCGAGAGCCGGGCATTCGCAATCTTTGGGCTCAGCCCCCTAAGGCAGGGTAAGGCAGGGTAAGGCAGGCAAGGCAAGGGCGGCATGGGAGGGACCATAACTTCGTGGGCGGAGACGGTGACGCCACCCCGGTGAGTTTTTGCAAACAAAAGTACAGCAAGGTGAGTAGGTGGCAGCCACCCTGAAGCCAGGCATCCACCTTTTCGGAGATTTGCATGTATCAAGTGTATAGTGCAGCCATTACTAAGGTACGAAGTTGACAACTACAACTAGTCCCAGTACTATAATTGATACCTAGGCTACTCCGTACAGGCTACCAAATGCCTGCACCTCGCCGTCGGATCCCGCGGTAAAGGAGCTGCCTTGACTCTCCACGGCTTCTGATGACACCGGGGAGAACACGGATCAAAGGCGCGGATCAGAGGCGCAAATCAGAGTCGCGGATCAGAGGCGAGACGGGCTGTGATTGTTTCGTCATTCGCTGAGTCAGGACATGCTTCCTACCATTGCTACTACAACTGCAACTACTCGTACATACTAGAACAAAGCATTGCCACCTGAACAGCTTTTCTTTGAGAACTAAGAGTCAAGGCCAGGCCATTAAACCAAGAGGGCAAACCCGAATGTGAGCGCCTCTTATTTGAAACCTCACGCGTTTGAGACGACGTACTTGTAGGGAGCGCCCAAGAATTGGCCTCCTTACATGTTGCTTGCGGATGGAGAGCGCGTGGAGCCAGTTTCGTAGCGAAGGAGTGAAGCAGCTACAACGATACCCATCCTGCCCCCTTCCAAAGTCATCAGGCCAATCAATGAGGCCAGGCCATCGTATGCCCTCGTGACTGAAAGTACTGATAATGTGCAACCGAGCCCGAACGCCTGAATATAGATAGCAAGAAAAAAGAATAGCCATCCGAAAAACCGCGTCTCTCGCTCAAAGTCGCGCTGTCACAAGAAGGGTTCCCTTCGCTCCATAATGAAGGGCCTAACATGAACCATCCTGCATCCTCTTTCATCTTCTCATTGATCACAAACGCGATCGCAGCAGAGCCTTTGACGTCTGGCCTGCAAGCGTCCTAGGTCCCATGCCTCTGGCCATGCTCCTAAATGACCGAAGATGCCAATAGACGCTGTTCCACGTCGCCCATGCCCATGTCGTCGATGCGAGGGCCCTCCATGCCCTGGATTCTAGATTCAATGGTCTGGAAGCGTGGCTCGAATCCACCAGCCCGGGCCTCAATGGTTTCAATGCGCTTCTCGATGTTGTCCAATCTTGCCTCGATGTGCAAGAACCCTTGTGCCAGATCGTGGCTTAGACGGTCCAGCTTATTAGTGAAGGAGCGAATCGTCGTGGCAAGAGGTGCGTTTTCCTGACCCGTGGGCACTGCTGGGATGCGAGGTTCGTGGTTGTGACGCGACTCTTGAAGGGCAAAGCGCCACTGATTGCCCAGCTGGACCTCGCAAACGGCCTTTGCGCGAAAAGGACAATCAATCTTGCGCGTCGATGGATTGCGCTTCTTGGCCGTGCTGTTGTACTTGACCCCGCCACGGTCACAGACCAAGTCGTATCGGGTTGGTTTGCCTTCACGATAGTTGGATGCGCGAAGTTTGACGATGCCGTAACCTTGATCCTTTGCAGTGCGCTGCACCGACGCCATGAGATCATCGAAGGTTCGAAAGATGCCCTCAGGCGGCGGAAGCAGGGCTGGCGGTGGTGTGTTTGGCATCGCGAAGACGGACGGGCGGAACGTAGAACGAGAACAATCGGGACCGTCCAGGCGAGGACGGCAAAGGGCGGCGACGCCGGTGTCCTATGCTCCCCTCGCGAGGAGCAAGAGAGCAAGAAGAGAAGGCCGTGAGTGGTAGGTGGTCCCAAAGGGAATCCCGCACTCTGGCGATAGTCTAGGGTCCGATCTCGATACTGGGGATGCACACGTCAATGCGAGAAGCTGGGCTGTGAGGATTTTTCCAATCCGCACTGTTGACCACTTAAGCTTCTGGAAAGTTGATCCGGGGCCGGGCTAGCGCGCCTGGGCCAACGAGATTCACGCTAAGTGTGGCAGGCGTCAAGTCCCGACGCAAAGCATGACGAGGTGCTCCGGAGCGTCGTACGATCCTACAAGCCGCGAGCGTGGGCTTCATGTAATTGTACGGAGGCGAGAAAAAATAAACTGGGGGATCAGGACACCGGAAACGGCTGCTTGTCCGTCACGTTCTTGTACTTCAACTTTGTAAATGCACTCTCGCAGGCTTGTCGCAAAGGCGCCAAACCATAGACAAGCAGGTGACAACTCACGGTTATGGGAAAATGCCTACGGTAGTGCCCAGGGTTTGCGGTGTGAGATGAGGAGGGTACGCAGCGTGGGTAGGACTTGAGCACTAAGAAAATTAAGTCACTGCAATGAGGAGAGCTCGATTAGTATGCATCTACTTTCTCCCTTGTATTTCACCACGGTGATTCGGTGTATGAATTGGTATCAACATTTCAAGTCTGTTGGAGGCTTCAATCCCCGCCGCAAAGTAGCTTATACAAGTCTGGTATGTAATACAGGTAACTCGGCCCATATAGTGACGGCGCACCCCCCCTAGTAGCGTATATAAGCCAAGTATATCATAGATTTAACTACTATATAAAATATACTATAACTTTATTAATTAATAACTAAAAAAAAATCTAACTATAGTATTATAAAGCCTATTTAAAAAGTATTAATTTAAATATAATATTATTATAATTAATTAAATATATAGCTATTATTTATATATTATAGTATTTAGTTATATTTATAGTTTTAATTTTTATTTTTTTTATATTTTTAAGTTTAATAAAATATATATTTAAATTAAGTTTAATTTATTTTTATTTTTAAAGTTTTAAAGTTTTTATTTATTAAGTTTTATAATAAATTTTTTTTTAAAAACTAAATTAATTATAAAAGAATTAAATTTTAATTTAATAATATAATTATAAATAACTAGCTTATATATTAAATTTAAAATTATATAAATAATTTAAAAAACTTTTTAAATATTATTTTTTTTTTAAAATATTTATATAATACTAAAAAAGTTATTTTTTTTATTATTATATATATTTTCTAATATATTTTTAAGAATTAAAACTTTTTTTATAATATAATTATATTTAAAAACTTTTTTATAATTTTAAAGTTATAAACTAGCTATTTTAAAATTTAATTTTATATTATAATTTATAAAAGTTTTTTTTTAAGCTATAATATAAGTTTTAAAAAAATTAAGTTTTTAAATAAGTATAATTTTATTAAAAATATTAAAATTATAAAATTATTTATAATAAGTTTTTTTTACTAAGCTAAATATAGTTAAATTAAATAATTAAGTAATATAAAAGCTATATACTAGTAAAAATAATATATATATATAGTTTTTAAAATAAAACTATATAACTTTATTAATTATATAGCTACTATAACTATTTAAAATTAATAATAAAAAATTAAAATTATTTTCTAGTTATATTTAAGGAAAAAATATATATTTAAACTACTTAAAAAAAATATTCTAATTACTCTAGTTATTTTCTAATATATTAAAAGCCTAGGGTTTATTAAAGTTATTATTAAATTATTATTATTATATAAATATATTTTTAAAAATAACTAAAAAGTTAAAAATAATACTTAAAGCTTTAATATACTTAATTATAGTTATTAAAAGCTTAATTTATAATTTTTTAATTTCTATATATTTTAATTTTATATTAAAAAACTTAAAAATAAACTTATTATTATTTTTTTTTTTAAAATATTTATTTTATTTATATTATAAATATTTAAAAATTTAATCTATATAAAATTATTATAAAAATTAAAAAATTTATTAATAATTTTAAAAGTTATTTTTTTAAACTATATAATTATTAAAGCCTTTATAGCTCTACCCTATATAATAGCCTTATACATAGCCTTACCCTTATTATAGGCCTTAACCCTGGTTACTTATTTTAACCCTAGTAAACCTTTTAAGTTATATATAATAAGGCCCTTTTCTATATAATATATATATAAAGGCTATACCCTTATATATATATAAATAAATAGATAAAGGGTATAAAAATATAAATAGACTACTAAATTAGCTATTTTTATTACTACTACTATATATATATATATATAGCTAAACTAATACTAATTAGTAATTATAAAGGTATTATTTAGCTACAAAAGTAACCAACTAATTATAAAGGTAATTATAAAATAATAAAGTATAAAAAAATAAGTATAATTAAATAACCTAACCCTTATACTACGCCTTATATACTATAGCTTTTAAAAGCTATAACCTAATATCTATCTTTCTTATATATAAGACTTTCTTATATAAAGAAAAGATAGATAGTTTATTATAGACTATAAAGAACCTAGAAGTAAAAAAAAATTAAGAGAAAACCTTTATATATATTATTATCTACTATACATAGAGGTATAGTAAAATATAATACTCTAGTATATAAAGACTAATTAAAATAGTAAACTAATTTATATAATAAGAAGATAGCTAGTATAATAAAAAGTTAGGCTTAAAAAAGCCAAGACCTAGAAGTATTTTATCCCTAAAATAAGATAAGTATAAAAAAGTATTAAAAAAGCCTAAGACTATTATATAAAATATAATAAGCTTAAAGAAATAAGAATCTTATCTTATATAAAAAAATAATAATAAAAAATAATATAAATAAAAAAACTTAGAAATTATATATTAACCTAAGATACTAGGATAATAAAGATAAAGATATTACTAAAGCCTTAAAAACCTAGCTAATAATGTATTTTATATAAGCCCTTATAAAGATACTTTATATAAACTTAAAAGAGAATAACTTATTTATTTTCTTTGTATAAGACTTCTTTTATAGCTAGGATTTTATATACTTTAACTAAGTATATAAAAGTTTCCTCTATAATTTTATATAATATACTAAAAAGTAATAAATTATTATTAATAGTAACTTATTTACTAAAAAAATATATAACTTTATAATAATAATAATAATAAGAAATATAATATTATTAGGAGGCTAAGTCTATATAATAATAAAATAAGAACCTCTTTAATATATTATATAATTTAAAATACTAATATAAATCCCTTAGTAGACCTTATTATATACCCTAAAGAATATAAAAGTATATAATTAACTTCTATATATAATACCTCTAGTAGAAATTTTATATATACTTTACCTAGTAAACTTAGTAATAATCTAAAGAGTACTTTTATATATATTAAGTAAGGTAATTATAAAACTATATAAACTACTACTAATAAGAAAGGTATTTAATAGTATAATTAAGTTAAAATAGCTTATTATTTTCTTTAAGGGATAAAAGTCTATTAAAAACTATATAGGGAAGCTATATAATATCTTAGCTAATAAAGTATAGGTCTTTATTAGCTACTATTACTATATTAGCCTTATAGAAGACTAATACTATGTAGTATTCTTTAAAATACTATTAGATTACGTGTATAAATACTATATTTACTTTATTAGCCTTAAAAAATAATAGGATAAGATATATATAATACTTAATATATATTTTAACTATTATATAAGCTAGAGCTAATATCTAATAAATTAAATAATAATAATATACTATAGTATATAAAAAGAATATTTTAAAAAAATATATTAAAAAGTATTAAAAGCCTTTATTAATAAACTTTTTCTTATATAATAATCCCTTAGCCTTAAATATTATAAAAAAGTATAACTTTATATAATAACTATATAAGCTATATATAAGGTTTTAAAGCTAAGACTAATATTATATAAGCTAAAATTAATATATAAAGCTTTCTTTACTTACTTTTATATAGTATTTTAAGTTACTATTAATATAGGCTAAGTCTCTTAGTTCTATATAGACTAGTAGTATATAATATTTAATAACTATATAAATAGCTAAAGGATTTTAAATAAATATAATAATAAACTAACTATAACTAGAAATAACTAGTATTAAAAATAACTATACTTATAGCCTTAGTAAGATCCTTATATAAAAAAGAAGTACTTTATATATAAGAAGGAAAGATACTAGTTAATAAACTACCTTTAATAAGATTTTAAAAAGGTAAAAAAATAATATCTTACTATATATAAAAAATATAATATTATACTACTATAAAAGAATAATTTTATTACCTTTTTAACTTTATATAAAAGGATTTAAAACTCTAGTAATAGTAGTAAATTATTAAATAAAGGGAAAGATATTAATAAAAGTAATAGCTAGATTATAGTTTATAATCTTATATAGTTATATAGGATAAATAGAAGTTAGGCCGCTAGCTACTTTAGCTAACTTAATAATAGGATTATTAAATAAGGGAGAGGCAATACCCTGCCTCTGGCTATATAGACTAGGTTAAGGTTATGCTAGACCTCTAGTATAGTTAACGTATATATAATAATAATATAAGCGTGTAGACTAAGAAGTCGTGACTATAGTTAGAAACCTTTATTACTAACTTAGTTATATACCTCTCTAGTTAAACTTTTAAGAAATAACTTAAAAAGTTTATTTATATAGGTAGATAGGCTTTATAGCCTAACTATAAGAGCCCCTAGAGCCCACGTATAAGACGGAGGAAAACTTCGTCCTTCTTGCAAACATAGCCTAACCCAAGAGTCGAGCCTATATAAGACGGTTACTTCTATAATTAAGCCTACTAAAGGCTACAAAACTCACATACATGTAAGACCTTGTACCCGACCCGGTAGACCCTCTGCAGCCGTACGAGCCTCCGCTGCCTCACACATACGCAAGGCCTTGTACCTGACCCGGCAGACTACTTTGGTTAATAGACCTTCCGTGGCCGTATAGTTGCTTAGCTCTTGCCCGTAACACTACGCGAGGACTATAGACTGTTTAAGAACCACTTTGCCTGCTAGGTAAGAACATAAGTCGAAGGTCTACGAGACCCTCGTTGCTGACCAAGATGATAGCCCCTGCATGAATTATAATCTTATAATAGCTTTATATCTCTATTACTTTACTAGTAAAGATATTTATAGAAACCTATAAGAAAAAGTAACCCCTATATATTAAATCTTCTTTATAGATCTATATTATATAGAGTACTAAAGTAAACTTTAAGATATAAGAGCTACGACTATCTTAACTATTAGTAAAGACTAAGCTAAGGTATATATATAAGAATTCTTTTATATAAAGATTAACTAGAAGCTAAGTAACTATAAAGTTAGTTTTAGTAATATAACCTTAAAGGTAATAATTAGTACTATAATAATATAAAACCTACTAAGTATAGTAATATACTATATTATTAATACTTTAATATTTTTTATTTTCTTATTATATAATATTAATTATCTTTATACGTATTTTAATAATATAAATAATAAGATTATATATAAAAATAATACTATAATCCTAGTTATTAGGAAATAGGGGTATACTTTTTTTAATCTTTATATAAGAGAAGTAACCCTCTATTTTATAAAGACCTAGCTTTATTATCTCTATTAAAGATTTAGCTACCCTTATATAAAAAAAGCTATAAATTTTTTCCTTTAATAAGTTTAAGAATTCTATATAAATCTAAAGTATAATTTATAAAGAGATACTAGTAAAAGCGTATTAGGCTATTAGTAAGGTTAAAAAAGCTTATAAACCTTTTTATTATATATATAATATTATTAAATATAAAATTAGTTATTATATAAATAATAAAACTATTCTCTAACTTACTATTAAAGTATTAAATAATATTACTAGCCTTAATAGCCTTATACTAATACTCCTAGTCTTTAGTACTTACTTAAGGATTAATACTAAATTACTACTATTACTAGGTATCCTTATATAATTAAAAGTAATCTAAAAAGTAATAAAAGTAATCTAAAAAATTAAAATATAAAAGAATATTAATTATACACTTAATAGTAAAAATAGCCTTTATATAACTAATATTCTTTCTCTCTTATTAAGGAGTAAAATACTTATATAATAAAAAAAAAAAAATAGATAGGACTATATAAAATCTTAATTATTAAAGATTATAATATTTTTATTAATATAGCTAAAAGCCTTATTAAGTTTTAAGTAACCTAAGCTAAGCTATATAATAAAAAAATAAGTAATACTTAAAAACTAATAAAGGATATTAATAATAATAAGCTAACTAAGGATAAGATTATTATATAAGTACTAAATAATAATTCTTTAAGGAGATCTTAAGACTTATATAAAATACTAGCTTAAAAGCCTTTACCCTAATTACTAAAAAAAGGGTAAGGTAAACTATAAAAATACCCTATTATATAGTACTTTACTAATAAAGAAAAAACTAACTAGAACTTTACCTTTTAGCTATAGTAAGAAAATATAATTATAACCCTAGAAGAACTTTTTAAAAAATTAAATAAGAAAGAGATTAATAAGTTTATTATATAAGGAGTATTTATTTTTATTAAGTTTAATAATAATATATATAGCTAAGTATATATTTTTAAAACTTACCTTATATAAAAAATTAAAAATAAAACTATAAAGCTATATAAAAAATTAAGAATAGTTATTTAAAGATTTAGAAATATTAATAAGAAAAAAGTCCTTATATAATTACTAATAATCTAAAAGATAAGCTAGTAGCTAATCCTAGCTATTAGACTTTTTTTAATTAAGTTATATAGTATATATAGAAAGCTATAAGATATTATATAAGCGTATATATAGTTAAAAGACTTTCTATAGTAAGATATCTTTATATAATTATTAAAAAAGATTATAAATAATTACCTAGAAAATACTATTTTCTATATTAAAAAGCTATTATATAGTATTATAGAATTAAGTATATACTAGTTTAAAATATACTATAAGTACTATATAAAAAAACTTAATATAAAACTATTAATATATAATCTATACCTCTTACTAACGCTAATAAGCTTAGACTTTTTTAGTATTACTAGCCTCTAGATTAATAATATATTCTCTATTATATTAAAAGAATTCTTTATATAAGAAAAGATAATACTTATAAAAGTAAGCTTATAAGTAAAGCTAAAAATAATCCTCTTATATAACTAACTAATTAAGTTTAATAGTAGTAAAATAATACTATAAAATAGGATTATTACTTTTAAATAAAAAGGCTAAGTAAACCTCCTTTACTTTATTAATATAAAAGTAAAAAATACTAACTAATAATATATTTTATAAAAGGTATAAAGAGTATATATTACTTCTATTTACTAACTTAAAATATTATATAACTTTTTAATAGTTACTTAAATTAAGATATTATTTAATAAAGATATTAAAGCTTTTAATATATAACTTAAGTAGTAGTAAAAAAACGTAACTAGAAGACTTAAGTTTATTCTAATAGACTTATTTTATATAAAGCTTTTTATCTTTATAAATAACTCCTTTACTAATAATAAGGACTTAATATTATAATTAGGCTTTATTATTATACTAGGAGAAAAGATAGCTTATATAGAAGTAAGCTTTAAGCTTTATAATAATATTATTTACTAGAATTTAACTAAGTATAAGAAGGTTATAAAAAGTATATTTATTAGTAAATTATATAATATTATTAATAGTATTAATAGTAGTATAGTCTTAAGTATAATAATTAATAAGGTTATATAATATTTTTAACTTTTACTATTCCTTTTAATTTTCTATACTAACTCTTACTTACTATATAAGTACCTTACAAAACTTAGTATAACTAATAAAAAGCGCTTAATAATAGATATTATAGTATTAAAGGAATTATATAAGAAAAAAAAGATTTCTAAGATCTATTAAATTAATAATAAAAATAATCTAATAGATACTTATATAAAAAAAAGGCTAAACTTAGTACTTAAAAAACTTATATTAATAAATTCTTTTATAATTTAAATTAAAATAATTATTATATAACTAAATAATAGTTATAAAGTAAAAGTTAATAATTATTTATAAAAAATATAGAATACTAGCTTTATTATAGTAAAAAACTAGCTACTTAATCTATTAATCTTAGCCTAAGGTTTATTAGAGTTATTATTATTATCTATTTTATTATCTAAACTAGCTTTACTTTTAAAGCTATTTTAAGTACTTTATTTATCCTTAGCTTTAACTATCTTTATATTATATATAGCTTACTAGTTTACTATAGTATAATTATATTAAATACTATATAAAGGCTATATATAAGTTATATAGGTATTATCTTAGTAGTTTTTAAATACTTAGTAGTAGTTAAAAAAGTAATAGTTATTATACTTATAGTAGTATTTATATTAGAAAAAAGCTTTTTTACTATAACTAGCTATTAAAAGTATATAATAGTAGTTAAGGTAGTTTATAATACGCTTAATAAGATTACTATATAATTTACTTTTAAATAATTTAATATAAATATTATAAGTAAAGAGCTTAATAACCTATTAATTAAAATACTACTTTTATAGTTAGTAATATATAAAAAATAATACTATAAAAGCTAACTTATAGTAGATTATATAATAAACTACTTTTAGATATAAGTTAATATATAATAGATTATATACTATATTTTAAGAGGTTTTAAAAGTATAAAATTAAGCTTAAGTATATTATATAGAGTATAAGAAATTTACTTAAAGGTTATAATAGTTAAAAGGCTAAGTAATATAAAGGTTTAAAGATTTTAAAGCTTTAAAAAAGGCGTATAAGTAAAGGTATAAAAAATATAAAAGGGAAAAAAAAAGGAAAAAGAAAGCTATATAAAAGCTCCTTTTTATAGCTATATTAGAAAAAGTAATTTAACTTACTAATTTAACTTACTAATTAAAGTTAATTAATTAATTAGCTAGATTATTTAATAAATTTATTAATATAAGTAAATTTACTTATATAGGTTAAGTAAAAGATAATTATAATTTACTTATATAAGTAAAAAAAAAGATAATTCTTCTAGTATAATATAAATTAGCTATAATAAAAAGTATAAGATTAAGAAAAATAAAAAGAAAGAATATAGAAAAACTATTATATAATTACTCTATAATACTTAATAAGTAATAAGGCTATATAAATAGCCTTATAATATCTTAAGAATATATATAATAATCTTTAACTTCTAAGCTAAAAAAGACTATCTTACTTATATAATATTAGCCTAGAGAAAATACTTTTATATAATTACCTTATATTTATTCCCCCTTACTATTTAGAAGTATTTTTTCCTACTATTTTACTTTTCTCTTATATAAGAATATTTAATAAGCCCTTATATAAGACTTTATATTTATTTTTCCCTATATAAAGAGACTCTAATAGATTCCTATATAGAGACTTTTTTTTTCTCCTTAGTTATATTTTTTTTCTATATAAAAGCTTTTAATAGTTTCTTTATTATCTTATATATAGATTTTTTTAAGTATAAAAAAACCTTTAATAGGTAAGTATACTATTTTTTTTTAATAGGGAGTATTAAGCTATATATAAAGACTTTTTAATAGACCTTTAGCTATAAGTATTATAAAGATATATAAGAAGCTACTTATACGACTTATAAAAAGATTATCCCTTTATATATAAGTAATAAAAAAAGATTTACTAGTATTAAAGCCTTTATAGCTTTACCTTATATAATAGCCTTGTATATAGCCTTACCCCTATTATAGGCCTTAACCTTAGTTACTTATTTTAACCCTAGTAGACCTTTTAGGTTATATATAATAAGGCCCTTTTCTATACGATATATATATAAGGGCTATACCCTTATATATATACGAATAGATAGATAGAGGGTATAAAGATATAAATAGACTACTAAATTAGCTACCTTTATCACCACCACCATACATACGTATACACAGCCGAACCAACAATAATATTTATTTTATATTTTAATTTAGTCTTAAAGTCTTTATTATAGTATAAAAAGTTTTTAACTTATTATTTATTTAATAACTAATTATTATTTTAATTTTAAAAAATCTAAATAATAATATATTAAATTTAATAATAATTTAGTATATATTTTATATTTTTTTACTATAAAACCTATTAAATAATATATTTTTTATTTTTAAAATTTAAGTATTATTATATTTATTATATTTTTTATTAAGTTATAGCTTTTATAAGCTAATAATATAGTATTAATTTAAAAATATAAAAATACTATTTTATAGTATAAATAAAAATTCTAGAAATAATTATATTAATTATAAAAATTATTAATAATTTTAAAAATATATATATTACTTATAATAATTAAAAAACGTACTTATAAATATAGATTAAAGTTATAGGGCTATTAGGGTTAAAAGTACGAAGAAGCGCACTACTAGGGGGGGTGCGCCGTCACTATGTGGGCCGAGTTATGTAGTATTACTTGTAGGCGCCTCATGTGCTATCGGGGTGCACCCGCAATCCTCCACACGCGCCAGACGGAGACCTGTCAGTGGCCAAAAAAAATACATAGGTAATTAAATAATAGTTCTAATGTTAGGTAAGAACATGAATAGCTAGGTACGCTTGCGATCGCCCGTAGTCGGCCCTGCGGGTCTGCATGGCGGACGTCGATAGCGTCCTTACTTATCCTACTGCCCATTCAACCTATCCTTAAAGTAGGTCGCGCCATTGTCTGTCTTAACGAAATGTCAGAAAGGCTCCCTTTGACGCCGTCCTGATTTCTCTCACACCAACATTGCCATGTCCTCCAAGGCCATTCTACCGACTCTCCGTGGTTTCACTCAACCCATGAAAATCCGAGTGTCCTGCAACTGAAAGCCCCAACAAGAGATTCTTGGCACGCCATCGTCGCGCAGCCTGGCTCGCTGCGACAGCCGAGATGGCCCCGGACAGTACCAAAATCAACAACAACGAAAGCGAATTCGGCAAAAGTGTCAACGTAAATGGCAACAAGATGGATGCACAGGCTTTGGATGAAACGCAGATCGACGAGGCAATGAAACGATTAAAGTTGCTGCACATCAAGGTACGAAAATTGGGAGTATTGACCCATCAACCTCGAGTGCACGAGCAGCATTGCCGAAATGCTTGGGCTAACCGTACCAAGTCACGTCTTTTGCGCGATGCGATCCCCAGAATGATCGAGCCTTTAGGATCCAAAGACTCAACACGTACGTTCAACCCCTCCGTGGCCTGCTAGGCATATCATGTGCAACTCCAAGCTTACCTTACCTTCGTCGTGCAGCCGAGGACATGTTTCACGCCTTTTCCAGGGCTGTTGAAGACTCCACTGCAAGCGTCAAGGAGTTTGTGGACCTGATGAAGGATAAGACGAGTCAAGATATATTTGCCCAGACTGAGAAGAGCGCGAGAGATAATCCACACGACATCAAACCGTGGAGACACGAGGACCATCCCGATTGGTTCACGATGGACAAGGAATGATGACGACTTTTGGCTTCGTCGTCGACTGGAATTCGCTTGGTGAAAGAGCATGTTGATCAGCTCACGTATGTATATTAGGCAGGCGCAAGGCAGGGTTTGCAGGCAATGATTGCGGCCCTGAAGCACACGAGATTCACTCGAACCAAGCTTTGGGGACATAAACTGCATTCACTGATGGTTCATGTCACCTCATCCACTGGACATACCTGTGCGTCATCTGGAAAACATGGTACGCATGCATTCGAAAGCAATTTGGTACCAAGGCTCAGAGATCATTACATCCATGTCCCGTGGGCAGATCAACCATCCACAGTCAGCCACTCCCAGAGAGGGTGAGAAACAAAGCAGCGTTGCAATCACAAGCTTTGAAGAGTCCTCTGAGGTTACTCGAATATTTCAATTCTTCGTTTATTATCAGGTTTTCTCTTAGAGTTCTCTTTATCCAGTACAAAGTCACAAACTCATCCATGTTCTCTCATCCTCATATCGAAACTTGGTCGTCGGGCGATATCGCCCGTACGTGTAATTACAGAGTACGGAAAACGGAGCACGGAGCACCCTGTTACAAAATTGCGAAGCATCCACGCATCCAAGCGAACCAGCGTGCCAACGACTGTGCAAGTGAAGTCACATCACGTGATTTCAAGAGCGGGGCACATTTGGATATTTGGGCTCTCTGATTTGCCAGCTTAGCGGGCACAATCCCAATCGCCGCGCCCACACAAATTTTACCCAAATCTCGAAATTCCAGCAATTCGTAGTGAGCAACTCAACTGCACACTCCAGCACAAGCCGCGACAATGCCGTCCCAACGAGTTACCTACCGCCGTCGCAACCCGTGAGTTTTACGATTCGATGATATATCCGACACAGATGTGTTCTCGACGATTCATCTCGTCCCCAAACGCGACGTCGGCTGACGTGGAAATAGCTACAACACCCGGTCTAACCGGACCAGAGTCGTCAAGACTCCTGGTGGCGAGCTGCGATTGCTGCATATCAAGAAGCGTGGCACTGTCCCTAAGTGCGGCGACTGTGGCTCCAAGCTCTCTGGCGTAAGTGTCATCCGACTTGAGACGTGCAACGAGCGAGCGAGGGGGCCGACAACCTGTATGGGACTTTCGGCCTCGATGATTCTTCGACTACGATTGAACTTGATCTGCTCTGCATTCGCGACCGAGTCAACGACGCCGTAGCAGTCCGCACACAATTTGAAGCCCCTCGCATCCGCGTCGACTGTCGAGCTTTAAAGCTGGAACCCCAACTAACATTGTCCCAAATAGATCCCCGCCCTGCGACCTCGCGAATACTCCCAAATCTCCAAGCCCCAGAAGACCGTTCAGCGAGCATACGGCGGTTCTAGATGCGGTGGCTGTGTCCGTGACCGCATTGTGCGCGCCTTCCTGATCGAGGAGCAGAAGATTGTCAAGAAAGTGCTGAAGGAGCAAGAGCAGGGCTCAAAGAAGAAATAGAGCGCTATCTCCCTCGGGTGACTGGAACCAGCAGAGGGCAATACGGCACGGGGGACTCTTTTTCTTCAGGGGAGGAAATTGATTCACGTTGCTTCGGTGTTAGTTGGGCAAAATGGACTGCATGATATACTCGGCGGACCTATTGGGGGGGATCAGGCTCCCCTAGCGAGCTGTCTTGACGGCTACACCTCCTCTTGGTGATTTAAATGACAAAGCATCAAGTTGGCATTGATGCAGCACTTTTTGACCTTTCCCACCCACCGCGTGCTGTCTTCCTGGGAGGCCCTTGTACAATTTTGGCGTATGTGATATGCTACTGCTTCCTCGGCGCAGAGTAATAACTGCACCAGTCATCCGTATCTGGCTCCCCTCGAAATTGTCTTTACTTCAAAGTCGTAGTTGAAGAACAATTGCCCTGGTCGTGAATCGGTCTTTCGGTCGATGATGTTGAGCATTGAGGGTGCGCTTTTTGCAAGGGGAGGGGGGTCGGTGAAAACAAAACTAAAGCAACCTCGAAATTTTGGCCGTTCCGTCCTCTACTTTCATCCACGCAGCATATCAACATCATAATCACCACATTTCCCCTAAGTCTTTACCAACCTTGACTTTGCGAGATGGATCGAGTGTATAGAGTGCGCGGCATCTGCGCATCTTGTCGCAGCCTCCGACTTCAGCACGCCGCCGCAGCAGCAGCAGCATCCGGAGCATGGTCTCCTTGGACTAGCAGTACTGCTGCCCGCTCCTCAACCTCGCGTACAGCGCCTCGTCGACATCATGCGCACTCTACTGTTCGGTTTCTCCACGACAGCCCGACTCTCTGTCTCTGGGGCCGCAAATCCTCCGCGCCGCCGTCAGAACCGCCGCCGACCGATCTTGACGAGCTCAACGTGCTGGGAGATGCGCCGGTGCCGTCAACATCGGTGGATGTGTGCATGTACGATGGATTCGGGCTGAACAGTGGTGTCACCATTTCAGGGGGCGATGGAGCGTTGCTCGTCAACGGAGAGGCCCTGACGTGGCGCCCCTGGAGGAAGGGCATGAAGCTCGTGAACGGGAATGGCCAGTTTGATGTGCCACGAGAAGCGTTCAAGGGCATTGAGAAGCTATCGCAGAAGCCGGGTATGTCGTCTTCCCTAACATCACCTTACGTACAATTTCTGAGGATTGAAGAGGGTGCTGACCAGTAGTGCGATAGATTTGTTAATCCTCGGCGTGGGCAAGCGTAACCTGCTGCTGAGCCCAGAGACAAAGGCATACATCAAGGAGCTGGGTGTCAAGGTTGACGTGTTGGACACGCGAAATGCGGCTGCGCAGTTTAACCTGCTGGCTACAGAGAGAGGAGTGCGCGAGGTGGCAGCGGCGCTGATACCCATAGGGTGGACGGAAGGTGTGGGTGCTGCGTGAGGCTCCTTCATCCTTAATATGTGGTGGTGATAGAGGATCCCTCCGTCGACGAGATGATCAGATGCTGTTGTAAAGTAGTTGGGTAGTGTCATAATTACAAGAGCGTGATGAAGACACCAACGGCTCTTTGCTCCCAATTCTTCCATTTTCATTCCGTGCTGAGGCTTATTGGCATTACCATTGAGAGAGAGAAAAAACATTTGTTGAACAATCGCTCCCATGATTCTTATGATCCAGCGTGCCTAGCGTGCGTCTTGTCCGAAAGCGAAAAATCAATCTCACCTACTTGTATAGCTGAGTCCAGGGTAGGCGAAGGCGCCAAGAATTGGAATGACGTGGGCGGCCTGTTGTGGAGGCACGGGAGGTAATATTAACCTGTAGTAGGCTGTATGTATGTGGTGTGGTATTTGGGTTACCGCCTGCTACTACCCCGTACCTTGGCTTGGGTTGTTGTCTTTGCTGCACTTGTGATAGCAGTGAGCACTACGGACTATACCTACCGTACTTACTACTAGTATCTGACATGTCATTCGAGAACAAAAGAATTCAACGTTTCAACCCGACAGGCCGCTCCTTCTATCGGCCAACCTCGGAGCGACTTGCCTTGGCAAAACGACACGACAAAGACACCCCTCACGATAGCAGGGGAGCCAGCGAAACTCAGAACCCAAGACTAAGCAGGTCGCGGCGATCATGAATGGTTGACTCTCGTTCCTCATTCCACTACCTCAAAATTCCGAGTTTGACGACACCATCAAAGGGCTCAATGTGACTCAGCGGCACTGACGAGTGAGCACTCAGACGCTCGCCGAACGACTTCTTACTGTATTCTTGGCGTGCGACCCGCTGGAGCGTCCAACCTCGCGTAAGACGGCGTCAATGCGGGCTCGTCAGCAATTCGATTCGTCCTGCCTCCCATGTCATCACGTCGCCACGGGATAGTCAAGAAGGCCAAGATCTGTCTTCCGTCTCCATTGTTCATCAACAGCAACCAATCCTATTCCGTCTGATACAGCTCCTATCCCTTGTGCGCATGGCGCCTCTATTCTGGGGAACATCCTACCCGGATGCAGATCCTCATACCACGGATCCTCCTCTGCTCAAGGAAAGCTCTTCGATTCGCTCCTTCAAAACTAGCCGCTTCGAATACCCACAGATCCGCATCTTCTTCCGCCAACATGCCAAGGCCGAACAGCTTCCCGCCCCGTTGCCGCTCCTCGTCTGTATTCCTGGTCTTGGCGGCTCCGTGGCCCAGTTTCACCCACTATTGAGCAGTCTAGTCCATATGGCCCCTTGCCTGGCCATAGACTGGCCCGGCGGTGGGAGATCCGGATTTGCGCCGCACGACTGGGAGGCTTATACATCCGAGGCCCTGATGGAGCTCTTGCAGGTTGCGATTGAGGCATTCCGCGATCACGAGGCGGGACAAACTGTCGTCTTGATTGGACACAGCATGGGCACCGCGCTCGCAGCTGCCTTAGCGAGCAAGGCTTCTGCCTATCAAACGCCCTTGGCCGAGCACGTCGCAGGTGTTGTAGCCATATGTCCCACGTCTGGATCAATGCAGGAGCACCAATTGACTCTTTTGAGGAGGTTGCTTTGGATTCCTGGCTGGATCTTTTCGCTTGGGCGCGCTTGGGATGGCATAGGTGGACCTCAAAGCCCGAGTGTCTTGCGCTTTGTCGGACCCGACGCCGACCCGGAGCTGAAGGAGCTGCAGTACCGGTTCAACCAGCAGAGTCGGACCGAGGTCTGGCGACGCATGGTGTACGGTGCGTTGCCTACCGCCTACGAGGACGCGAAAGCTGTCGGTGGTTTGCCCGGACTGGATGCCTGGGCGGACCTCGATGCGCCCGTGTACCTGATTGCAGGCGAGAAGGACCATCTGACACCCCCGAGCGAGGTGGACAAGATAGTTGCGGCATTGGATGGAGGGGAGCGTGTTGACGATGAGCAGCAGCGGCAGCAACGGGATGACGACTACGACGACGACGTGGCTGGGCCCTTGCAGAAGACCGATGCTGCTGCGCCAGTGAGCCTGTCGACCAAATTGGAGGACCATATCCCTACCGTCGTCCACAGCGGCCGAGTGGAAGGCGAAGAAGATGTGGTCGTCGACGACGATACTGAAAGTCTTGATGATCACGCCAACACCAACCCGCCCTCCACTCCTCGAGAGTCGCCACGGTCCTCTCTCCCTCCTCAGCCCTCTCATCCTCCCAAAACCATACAATCCCTCATCCTACCCAGCCCGGCCAACCATACTCTTCTCTATTCCCCCGGCTGCGCCCGCGCTCTCGCCGGTCTCGTTTCCGACTTCCTCGCCACCCACGTCACGCCTCGTCTTTCCCTCGCCTGGCAGCTTCAATACCTCTCTCGTGAGGGGAAATGGGACGTCAAGAACCTCAACAAGTGGAAGTCGGTGGCCCCTGTATCCGACGCCATCTGCCTACCCGACGACACCAAGAAGCCGCTCTTCCGCGCCATGAAAACTCTCCGAGAGGTCGACGACCTCCATTGCCCATCGGCCTTTGTCCAGGCCTGGGGCGGGCAAATCATACATGTCGTCGACATTTCCAAAGACCAACCCGTCTACGACCCTCTGGGGTTGGAGCGCGCAGGCATCCACTACCACAAGTTTCCGACCGTGTCCAAGATACCGCCGCCACCGGCTGAAGTAGCCTCCTTCATCGGCCTCGTCGACAAGTTGCGTACGGCTGAAGATTTTGGCGACGGTGTCATTGGTGTGCATTGCCATTATGGCTTCAACAGGACGGGCTACCTGATTGTTTGTTATCTCGTCGAGAGGTGCGGCATGAGCGTGGGTGACGCTATCCTGGCCTTCAAGAAGGCTAGGCCAAACGGAATCAGGCACTCTCATTTTCTGGACCGCTTGTACGTGAGATATGGGATTGAAGAAGGCAAGGTGGGTGGATAAGCTAGTCATGACGGTCTCCTGTCTGAGTTGGGAGTAATTACTGCGTGGGACTTCTCGATCTGGATGGGGACATGGGGATCCGTAACGACGAGTAGGCCTTGCGTGCCATTTGTGATTGACTCTTGGATACTCTTTCATCACGCTCTATACCCGCTTATGTTGGATGAAAATAAATGAGGGAGAAAAACTCCATCTCATTTCAGATACATGGTAACGTCGTATGCACTATGACTACGCAGTTCTTCCACAAATGTGCTCCCTTTCCTCATCAACCTTGTCGAATGACGTGTTCCGAAATGCTCACATGATGCCCTTCTTCCCACTCGGCCTTGTTTCCACGTGAAATCCCCTCATGCGTCCACTGTGACGTCGGCAACCTTATGATACGGGTCACCAGCCCACGCCATCTCCTCTTCCCCGTTGACGGCGACGTCGTCCCTCTTCCTCCGCAACTCTTGCGTGATCTCGCCAACATCGACATCGAGATACCTGCTCAAGAACCGTCCCACGTCGGTATTCTCTACATTGCCCCTGATGTCTGCCGTCCCCGGTCCCCCGGAGCTATACACATTTACATCGACGGCGGTGTGGCCATGCGTGCTCCAGCCGATACGCGCGCGGAGCGATATTATTGCGGCAAAGTCCTGCTCCGGAGCTTCGTCATTGTTGATGATAGCAGAGATCTCGGCATCGGTGGCGTCGACGACGCCTAAGCCGGGGATGATGAGGTTTGTGTTGACCCATTCCTTGAGTTCTTCTTCGTCTCCGTTACCGACGCTTTCGCGATGTTCCCTCAGCGCCTTAGCCAGTTTCTCGGTCGAGGCTGTGGCGTTGGCGAGAACCTGCGGGTACCATTTGTACACGGGGAGGTGGCCGGGCTCTTGGACGGCGACCGATAGTCCGCCGGTCTCGTGGTCGCTGGTGGCGACGAGGACGCCTTCTGTTTTGCTGTCGTCGATGAAGTCCAGCACAGCCTTGAATGTCCTGTCATACTCGAGTACCTCGTGGACTTGGGCGGCTGGATCGTTGATGTGACCGGCATGGTCGATGCGACTACCCTCGATCATCAGAAAGAAGCCCTTGTCGCTGTTCTCGGTGGCCTTCTCCAAGGCCCGGAGAGCCGTCTTGGCCATTTCTGAGAGGCTTGGAAACACGTCGTTCTGATTCCTTCTGTCCAGCTCAAAAGGGATATCTGAGGGAGCAAACAAACCCAAGAGGGGTAGATCAACTTTGTTCCCGCTCTTCAAGGAGTCGAACGCTTTTCGGCTGTCAGCGTACTTCCAACCATACTTTTTCTGCGCCAACTTGGTGACGTCGACGTCGTCGCGACGGCAGCTCTCCGACGTCGTGTTGGGCAAGAAGTGACACCTGCCACCGCCGAGCATTATGTCAACGGATCTCCCCAGGACACCATCGCCAATTTCTTGTAGAGCGATTTCGTCCTGCATCATGCGCACCCGCACGTGGCTGGCAAAACAAGCGGGGGTGGCATCCGTAATGTCGGTGGTGACAACAAGACCGGTCATGTATCCCGCGCGCTTGGCAGCCTCGAGGACGGAGCCACAGGGTTTCTGGCCCGGTAGCATGGATATGGCACCGTTGTAGCTTTTCAAGCCGCACGAGAAGGCTGTCGCACCGGCGGCGCTGTCGGTGACGAGCGAGCTGGTCGATCGGGTCCGACTTGATCCCCACAGATGGCGATCGAGGACGAGGGTATCGTGCTCGGGTAGATCCTGGACGTGCTGCCGGAAGCTGCGGGTGAGGGAGAGCGAGGCAGGGCCCATGCCATCCGATACCATGAAGATGAGGTTTCGCTTGGAGGCGCTGCGGTCGGGGTTGGAGATGGCGTGGGGGTGATGCTGGGCCCAAACGGCGATGATGATGACGGCGGCCGTAGAGACGAGGGCCCACAGGAAGAGGCAAGTCTCGCGAAAACGTTTCCATGGTGCTGGTTTCTTATCGTCATTTCGGACTGCGTTGTTATCGTCGTCGTCGGCGTCGCGGGCAGTCACCGTGTCGTCTTGGTGCTGCGGCCGGTCATCGGCCAGGAGGGGGCTTTGCTCCGACGCCTGATGAGGACACGGGTTGGTTAGCTCTGAGTGACTGGTAGTTGAAGAGCAGCCCTTAATGAGGTCGTGGCTGCGTGTGCTTCCTCACCATTGTGCCCGGTCTGGAGGCTGCGTCTTTCGCAAAGCAGGTGTTGCTTGGCGTAGGTACGGTGGGGGAGGGGGAAGGAGGAGGACGATGCTGGTGATGATGATGATGCAAGAGGTACAAATACGGTAGCCAAAGCCCTCGTGGCCTACAAGTAGTATTAATATCACTAGCATGGAGTCATTTGTACTACTAGTAGTATGCAACTGCCGACGCCACGACGCGGGGGTGGAGAGCTATGTAGCTAGCTACCTAAGTAACTAATTGCAGACCATGGTGACATCACTCCTCGGTCTGCTGCCCGAAACTATCACGCGCATCAAGTGGCAAGTTGATTCTCCATTCCTGCAAATTGATGCCTATGCGAAACGCCATCACTTCTCACCGCCCGTGCCATCTTGATATTGCCTGTTATTTACAGATCGGACTCCCCTTCACAGGGTGCTCGACTTCCACTATTGGATTGAGTAGAATAAATACAGCCGCTACATGTCGTTCGAAGATGCAGACTCGGCAATGCTCCAACACAACAGGCCAAAAATCGCCAATGTGCCACCGTTCGACATCCAATTCGACTGTCCCAGACTCCATGTAAATGCCCTGCCCATGAATCGGCTTTGCCTTGCTGGATGCCCTAATGCGCAAGACTCATCGACTCGACCTCTCCATATCCCTTGCCCACCCTGCTCCATGTGACCAGTCCATTTCTCATCAGGAGAATTGGCTGCATCTTACATCACCACCTTTTGCACGCCATTCGTTAGTTCATTGGTTAAACATGGTAGATGTGATGGGCAAGTCACTTACGCAGTCACCTTCCTTCTTACCCTGCGGAATGCCCATGTCCTCGAACGTGGCAGGGCCTTTGGCGGGAGGCGCCTTGGGTGGCTTCGCCGGTGCGGAGTAGTTGTGATCAGATGGTCGTTGCGCCGCAGCACCGGGAGGCGCGCTGCCTACCCTCCCGGGTTCGGCGTTGGACATGTGGTGAGGGAGATGGGCTTGCCCGGTCGACGACCTCGGCGGCTTCTGGGACTCCTGATGCGGAGATTGATATGACGGATGCTCGCCATACATTTGATGCTGCGATGGGTTGCCCGCATATGCCTGACCGCTGCTCGATCGCCCGTATCTGCCGTCAGCCATATGCTGCGGGTTGGGACCAGGACTGTGCTGCCTGTGCGGCCCGGCGCCGTAGCCTTGCGCCTCCCACCCTCTACCTTGCTGTGAACTTGGTTGCAAGCTTTGGGACGTCATCGGCCTGGAGCCCGACTGCTGTTGGTTGCCATACGAACCCATTCGTTCGCTTGGGTGGAGGCCCGGAGAGTATTGCAATCCGGCGCTGTGTGGCGGACCAGGATGATCTCGCACATCGTCGTCGGGATAGGGCGCCGTGGAGCGTGATCGAGCTACGTTAAGCGGCGGAGGCCTATCATCATCAGGATACGGAGCGGTCGAGCTTGATCGGATGGGCAACGGTCCTCCGCTGTCCAGCCTTGAACCGTACGTCGATCCCACGACCGAGGCCCTGGACGGGTCCGGGAATGCAGCATGGTCCGATACGATGGTAGGCTTGATGCCAGGGGATGGGTGAGGAGAAATTCGAGGGGATGCCGCTGCCGAGGACGATTGGATTTGCGGGCGGGCTGCGTAGCCGAAGCCGTCGTCTGCGGGTGTGGCAGGTCCCGCACTTTCGCTCAACGTTGGCATGTGTTTGGATTGCTTGAGCTTGTCCGGTCGCTTGCCTCTTTGCGACCCGTACTGTGATTTGATGCGGGTGAGCGTCGTCGTTTCGTGGTCCGATTTGGAGAGGCTCTTGTCCTGGCTCAGAGACTCTAGACGACCAATGGCGTCCTTGTTACCATGGTCAGCTGACAGCTGATACCACCTTCGTGCCTCGGCTATGTTCTGGTTGACATGGATGCCGATCTCGTAGTAGTAGCCCATGGCAAATTCGCCCGTAGGCAGCTTGGCCATGGCGGCCTCTTGAGCGTACTGGAAGGCTACCTCTTCGTTTTTTTTGAAGATGCCCTCGTAACCGAACAGGAACCAGCGACTGACCCCCAAAGCTGCTTCCGGGAGACCCTGCCTGGCCGCCAGTCCGTAGTAGTGGAGCGAGTAAGCCGGATTGAATTCGCAGCCGAGCTGGCAGAGCTCGTAGGCTTGGCCCATCTTGAGCTGAGCCTTGGCAAACCCGAGATAGGCAGACTTCTCGACATATATTCTGGCGGTTTCCAGGCTGAAAGTAACCAAGCCTTCGGGGATGGTAATGTCGGGCAATTCGCGGCCGATGAGCATGCCGTAGACGTAAGCACCCTGAGGGGCGTCCTCATCGGCGGCATCGGCGGCACATCGTATGCGCTCGAGACCCCTTGCGTAGTCCTTGGGCTCGCCGTGCTGGCCCAACAGGCTCATCATTCCCAAGCGATACAGAGCTGCGGAATCCTTGAGGCTCATGCCTCGGTAGAAGTGTTCCTTGGCCATAGACATGTCATTGGACTGCTCAAAGAGCATGCCCATGCGATACTCAGACCTCGCGTTGCCCAGCTCCGAGGCCCGCTGATAGCCGCCGAATGCTTCTCGCTTGTCCACCCGTTCACCAAACTTGCCAAACTCCAGCCACTTGGACCGTATGTACAAGGCGTCTGGATGCTCCTGACCGGCCAGGTAGTTCACGATGTTCAGAGCATCGAGGCGCAATTCGTGCTCGATCCGAGGTGTGGGCGGGCGAGACTGGCCAGCAGACTCTCGAGAAGCGGCGTCGAGTGATATCTCGGCCCAGATGAGGACGTCTCGAGCCCAACTGATTTGCATGGTAACATCTTGTGAGTGCAGAACATGCTTGCGTGCTTTCCAAAGTATCTCCTCCTTCCGCTCGTCAGTGGGAGGGATGTTATCCCCCTCGACTTTGGGGAAGGGCGAGAAGGACGGGGCGGCTCGACGCATATTGTCGAGACTCTGGACTCGACCATCGTTGTCGTTCCTGTAGGCGGTCATGATGGTCGAAGATGCGTGACCGGCATGCATGTCAGCCCCCGCGGCTCTGGAATTCAGACGAGGCGATCGTTGGCCGGTTTGACGATAGCCGTTATGGCCAGCCTCGATCTCCAGGCGCTGCAGATCGTCCTGCATGTTCTGGGGCACCTGAGGGGTCACTCTGAAGGAAGAGTCAGCCTGGAAGGGCGACGAACGAGCCTTGGACTGGGCATACGCCATCGAGGCGGTTCACGACAAAGGTGGAGCGGACGGGCAAGAAGAGAGAGAAAAGAAAGGGAGAATGAAGGCATACCTTTGGGGTGAAGGGGCGACGACCTCTGGCATGTAGTAATCGTCAAGACCACCTGGGACAAAAGTCGCACCGAGCTGGGGAGCCATGTCGGTGGATAGCGACAGCGACTGGGCGTGGACGCCTGCGACCTGTACAAAAGGGGGTCCTGTCAGCAGAGCTAGTGGTGATTCGGCCACAGCGAGGCGGCCAAGGATGGGCTCTGTGATTTGAGTGGTAGTGCGTGGGCCGTGCCCGCTGGAAGCATAGAGAACGGGCTGGTCTGCTATTTCAGGACGGAGGGGACGCGGAGAGCAGCAGATGCATCGAGGCACGGTCGTGGGCGGCGACAAGGGTTCGTCTCTGCGATGCAAGAAGAGGAATGCGACATGTGAGCCAGAAGCAGAACGAGGTCTGATGACTGGGTGACTGGCAGCAGCTTTGCGCTAGGAATCGCAAGGCAGGTTGAATCCTGAATGACCCTGACGTGGTTGGTAAAGCAATTACTCGTTACTTGTATTAATAGGCACCGGCCAGGGTCCCGGGTGGCAATGCAGTGAATGGACGGATGCTAAGGTGAGCACAGGGTTGCTCGTGGGCCGTCGTCGGTGCCGTTCAGGCCGCCAACTTTGATCGACACGAGCCAGGCTACCGAATTTGAATTTTTTTGATAGTGCTACCTGGTATTGCCGTTACAAGTAGGTGCCGACAGACCGATGCCAGTGTATTTCATGTTAGCTAATTACTACTAGTTCTAACAAGTAGCAGCAGCCGTTTCTTTCAACGAAGAAAAGTCTGTCGCCCCGCCTGGCGTGTACGAGTACATACGAGCACCGTGGCATTCAAGGCTCCACTGGGAGCCAACAACAGTTACGTACGTGCGTCATCCAAGCTACATACAGGCACCTATCCGTAGTGCTCCGTGCTAACAAGGTCGGAGTGAGCGGGAACTGCTGAGCATGCGAGGCACAACAAAAACATGAACACACAGCACTGCCTGGACCACATACCCGCTGCGCCATGACCCCCTGGGCAGTCGCCCATCATTGTTGGCAGCGACCACTACATACTTGTAGAAAGGCGCCTCTACTTCGATTGTGAATTCAAAGTGATTGTGCTCGGCAGACCGAACGAGGTTGACACCCCATTAGCGCGTAATACATGTAGGCACTACCTGTAGTGATGCCGCTCTGCGTAGCGATAACAATAGGGTTTTGCGCACGTCAGAGCAACCAAGGAGCGAGTGTGCCATTTTTAGATGCATGTCACTATCGACGCCCGGCTTCAACAATCTGTAGCCATGAGTGTGTCATCAGTGCGCTGCTCGCGCCGCTTCTGTCTGGATCTGCAACTTTAGCTTGTTCAGCATCTGACTCGCTCGCCCGACAGAGTCGCAGTGTACAGGCCCGTGCTATATTCATCATAGATCGTAAGCCCAGCGACAGGCCTCAGCATCTGACCATGGCCTCTGCTTCCCGACAGCTGTTCTAATTCTGGCTGCTGTCCTGCCATGGACCATGGTTCCCATCTACCGGCACGCATCCCGTTAGGCCACCAACCACGGGGGCGGCGCCATTCCCCGTCGGGTGTGCCCGTCCTGGAAACTCTCTTCTTCACTACGACCTTGGCACATGTCCGTCACCAAACTGCTTGGTGGTAATCATCCTCCTTTGCGCACAGGATTTCGTAGTACAAGTAGAGACGACAGTGCTCGGGTGAGGTTGCATTGCTGTGTAGTAGCTGCTGCCATCGCCAGCTTAATACATAGAAGTAAAACGTGGAAAGGCACGTACGTACGTTACGGTACGTATAGCTAGTAGCTGTCGTGAGCCCAGCCGTCTTCTGAAGGGGCCCAGATAACGTTGGAGAGCTGCCGCCACCGATAACAGCCGCTTACCTAATAACACCATCTCCCGAATATGAATAAACGGACCTCTGCTTTCGGAGACTCGCGTCACCAAATCACCAGCCTAGTCCTGACGAAACTTCCGCCCACGGCGCATTCACAGCACTCGATTCGTCCAACCTTCTTCATCTATCAGAACGAGTCGGGCTGAATCCTCATCGTCGGACCCTACCACAGCTCGAGACCATCGACTCCCTGGCGCATCGACTAATCCACCTAGCTCGCGCTTCTAGTAGGAGCGAAAGCTCGTCAGAACCCGCCATCATGGCCAACGATAACCTTTCGCAGATCCTGTCTCAGCTCAAACACTCACCCTCCATGAGCTACACCGAGGCCAATGCATTACTTTCCAAAGCAAAACTTGCGCTTCTCAGCCTCAAGGCTCTGACCCCTTCGTCTGCCACCCCGGCCCACCTTCTTGCCCTTGCCCGCGAGACCTACGAGCAGGGCGCTCTCTTTGCCATCCGAGCTCGAAAACCCGATGCCTTCACCCGCTACGTGCAGCAGCTTCAGCCATTCTACGAGCTACCGTCTTCCACTCTGCCACCGAATCTGGCTGAGCGCAACAAGATCACCGGCCTCAGCCTCCTGCTCCTCCTCACACTCGGTCATTATGCCGAATTCCACTCCGAGCTGGAGAGTCTAGCCAACAGGGAGGGCGTCGGAAGTGCTGGAGATGTCGAGAGCGATCGTTACTTGGGCTATCCCGTTCGACTGGAAAGGTGGCTGATGGAGGGAAGTTATGACCGTGTCTGGAAGGCCATGAAGAGCAGTGAGGTGCCCTGTGACGAGTACAGTGTCTTTTCTGAGGTATGAATCAATCGACAACATTCAGCTTCCCCTCCATCCCCGGCTGGTCCACTGCTTTGCACCGTGGCGCCCTTCACTAACATGTCTGCGTTGATGATAGGTTTTGAAAACACAAATCCGGTCCGAGATCGCCAGCAGCAGCGAGCGCGCCTACCCAAGCTTACCCATCAGCTCCACCAAATCTCTCCTGTTCCTCGATTCCGAAGGCGATGTGGTGCAATTTGCCAAGCATCGCGGCTGGGTTGTTGAGGACGGCCAGATCTACTTCCCGGACGCGGCTGAGGCGGGTGAAGGAGCGGGTGAGAGTAAGGATCTCAGCCAGATGGTCATCGAGAACACCCTGGGTTACGCGCGCGAGCTTGAAACGATCGTGTAAGATGCATCGCTTAGCCTGAATCAAAGCCATGCCCTCCCGTGAACAAGTATCATTGCCATGTCATATCACGCCACGCTCGGTCTTACCTTGCTCTTAGTTGGCCTCAATTGGCAAGAGCTCTGGAACCGAGCCATGATGGAACTAATTCATCAATTTCATCTTGAGCCTTTACTCAACGACGCTGGGAGAAACAACATCTAGTCCGCCAGCTCCTTCAGCACATGCCACTGAAACTCTGACTCATCTTCTTTCTATCAGACCTGGACCCCCAATTTTCGGCCTTCTCCATCATGCCCGTCCATTGCCCCTGATGAAAATCACACACTCCGAATGCCTGTTTTATCCCCTTTCCTGTCGTCGCTCAGGCGAATAACTTCAGGCCACTGCCATGCTTGCCAATTTCACACACCTCGCAAACTCTGCAAACTGTGCCCTTGTACTTGGTGTGATACTTGGACCCGTCAAATGCGCACTGTTCAAATGACGTTCCAACGTAGATAGGGGTGTGACTTGCGGCGCAGACATCGAACTCGGCAAACTGGTCAAACTCAATGTCCACAGCATCATTCGGGTTTCTCTCGCATTGGGCCTTGGTTTTACGGGCCTGTAACACCGCAACGTCAGTACATCAGTTGATCAAAATCTCAGTCCCTCCAATCTCTGCCAAACGTACATTGTCCAGGATCTTGCTTGAGCCACCGTTTGCGATGATACGGCTGGCGAAGCTTAAAGCAGAATTGTAGTTCTTATTCCTCACGGCCAATTGCATAGCGCTAAGCAATGCCAGTTGCCGATGAGGCACCTCGATTTTGGGAATTGTGAAATACGCTGACAGCTCCAGACTCCGCTTGAGCTTCGCTGGATCTTGGGCCACAGCCTCCGCTGTGCCCAGTCGTCGTCTGGCAAGCTCGATACTCATGGCTACAGCGTATTCGCTAGCCGATGTGATGAGTTTCTTTGCTTCGTCGACTTCGCCTTCGCTTGAAACAGCGTTGATCAGGATGGCATGAAGGATGCCCTTGAACAACTTGGCACCATCCTCGAGCTTATTTGCCTTCATGGAGTCATAACCCCTGTGCAGCTCATTCGCAGCCAGGTACTCGAGATCTCTGGGTATGATGGGAAGGACTTGTCGGGGATCGACTTCGTCCACATTGCGTCGAACGTAGTTTACCAGAGGTGCTAGGCCAGAAGAAGCTGGAAGAAACGTTTTGGACGCTTGAAAAACCTCCAAGAAGCGAGACCTGAGGGGTTTGAAGTTGACAGCGCCGACCTGGCGATTCAACAGCTGCATAGCGGACTCGAATGAACCAGCTGCGATGTGATCTGCCGCCAATGGAGAATTGCGTGCCCACTTGTCGGCCTCACTACTGCTCGCGCCCCCTGCCTCGGCGCTGTCAACATTGACGAAATCGCTCTCTGCCTCCGCCACATCATCATCGCCGAGGTCCCAGCCGGCAACGTCTTCGTCATCCTCGGCAACCAAAGCGCCGTTTCTTTTGGCCGAAGAGCCCCCATCGAGCCCATCGTCAACATCCATGAGGTCTGCTTGGGCTGGTGCATCTTCAAGCGAAAGGCCTTCTGTTTGACCAAGTAAAGCTTTCTCGAAGAACGACTGAGAGCTCGCCTTGGTGGGCCAATTCGCTTTGAAGGTCTGTACCACCATCTTCGGCGTCGTCAAAGCATCCCCTAAAGTTGGAATTGTGAGTTGATCCTCGGTCACCCCGGTCGCCTCCAGGATGGCTTGGCATTCTTCTTCGAGCCCATGCGACTTAGCTGTCATGTATGCCAAGGGGTCTAGCCAGTGTTAGTGAGGGCTTGGACTCGAATGAAGGGCTGAAATACTCACACAAATCAATTTCCTTGAACATCTGAATACGATCCTCAACCTCTCCCAAGTACAGAGCATTGTGGAACCTGGACGAGAAATCGCCGCGGTGCTCAGCGATTTTGGCCATCCTTGCCAGTTTGGAATGATCTCCCGTTGCGAGGTACAAGAATGACAACTTGTCAAATTGCTTCAACTTCTGGTAGCACATCTCCACAATTTGGTGGTTGCCGTGAGCAAGCGCCTCAGTGCTGAGCCGGTTCCAAAATTTAGGCTTATCAAGCTGTTTCGCCATGTCAACCGCAACATCAAGATTGCCACACTCAATCGCCAAATCAAATCGCGTCGCCGGGTCCTGGACGAATTGAAGAGCGATTTCAGGATACCCCTTCTTCTGCAAGTACGAGATAATTGATTGTCCCACGAGACTCGAGGTTCGGATGATGTGCAACATCTCCTCATAATTCCTCTTGACAAGAGCAAGTTTGAAACGGTACTCGGTCGGGTCGATCTGCAAGACTCGAGGCTTGGCAGCTCGGTCGAGGCAGTAGACATTGCGACCCTTGACGCGTACCAAGTACACAGTCTGATCCAAAGTCCTGACGATGCCATTATCTCCATTGAGAAGAGTATATTTGACGTGATTCAAGGTGGAGTATAGAAGAACGCCAGCATCATCCCAGGTTGCGCTCTTTATCCTGATGGTTTCATGAAGAGTGCTGACTAGCTCGAGCGTTTTAGTCGCAATCGTCACATTATGCTTGCTAAGCAATGCGGCGTAGAGACCATCGGCCGACCAAACGACGTACTTAACCCCTGTAATGGCGAGTTCCGCGGTGGTCTTCTTCTGCTGGATATCGTAGACATGAACGGCCGTTGGCGTGATGATGAGCAAGTTGCCAGTGCCGCCAAAGTATATATCGGTGGTTCCCACAGGTGGCTTGAAGGAGCGGGTTGTGTTATTCGACAGATCTTTGATGTCTATGGTCTGGGTTGCGACGTTCAGGACAGCGAAGCGGTTTCTGGCGACGAAGATTACGGAATTCCCAGGTCCACGTTTTGACTCGGTAGGTTCAATGGCCCCGGAGCCGTCCTTGGGCAAGTTGACAAGCTCGTAGGAGCCGCCGTCGGCAGGCGTCGTAACCAAAACAGACCTCTCGGCCGGGTTGTAGGACAATGTTCGGGGCGTGACCCATGGGCTCCCGAGTTTCTTCAGGGATAGAAGAGTCGGACTTTCAACATTTTTCTGGAAATCGTATGACTTGATATGTTTCTCCTTGTTGATGTAAAAGAGCATATTGTGATGTGCGGCCGAGGCGGGGCGCTCACGCTCCAGCTTGAAGACCATCACACCATTATCGTGGCCGGCTGCGAACAAATTGATTTCGGGGTGTGCCGCAATGACCCAAATGCGATCATTTTCTCTTTTGAATGACTGAACGGCTGTTCTTTTGTTTAGATCCCAGACGCGGATTGTTTTGTCTTCGCCGGCAGACAAGATCAGATCCTGATGAGGATGGAACAGGCACCCTGATGCATTGTGAAAGTGGCCTCTGCATGTGTCAACTTCCCATGCCTTGGTCTCGCTCATGCGCCAGAGTTTCACAAGGCGATCATCGCCAGCAGACACAATGAGGGGCATGGTAGGGTGAAAAGCCACCCAGTTCACACCACGATCATGACCCTCCAAAACAAACTTGACGACTGCGTCTGTGTTGCCGAACATGTCTGCCTGGTTCTGATTCGCGCGAGCCATCTGGTCCTCGAAACTCATAGACGTCGGGGCGGAATGCTTCTTGCGGAGACCTGATATGTCCCACACGCGAACGGATTGATCGAGTGAAGCGGAAACGACGAGGTCCTCTTTGGGATGAAACTGGGCGCACATGGCATAGTGATTATGGCCTGTCATCGTGCAGACTGTTGAGAATCGTTAGCGTCGCTGCTCTCGGCTAGTATGATATGAGCAAGTTGCGACCTACTCAGCGAGCGGTTTTGCCAGTTCCATATCCGAATTGTCTGATCATCAGACGATGACAGAATCCACGGTAGTTCATGGTGAAAGAAGACAGTTCGCACGTAGTCTAAATGCCCACTCAAAGTGAAGAGACAACGTCGAGTTTGGTATGACCAAACTTTAATTTTATAATCGTCGCCGGCAGAAACGAAGAGGGGCTGCGTCTTGTGGAAATCGACGCCTCGCACAGGTCCATCGTGCTCTTCAAAGCGGTCAATTAGGGTGCCCATTCGGTAATCCCAAAGCTGAATGGTAGACGAATGAAGCGCAACGAGTATCCATGGCCTGTGATGACTCGTCAGCGTGACGCAAACGCAAATCCTACTTGCTCCTTTGACGGTACCTTTTGGGGTGGAAGGCAATGCCTTTCGCTCTCGATGACTTGGACTCAAACTGCAGATACATTAGAAAAGAGGGCCACGAGTTAGATGCGGAATTAAAGGTTGATGAGACTTGCTTTGGTCAGCATTCCCGGAGAAGACTGCATTTTGACGGGAGAGGGAGGTCAAAGCCGCAGCTTCGCGCGTCAGGAGGCAATGACGCAGGCGAAAACGCTCAGAGGCTTCGGGGAAATGTATAGTTCATAAGCTTCGGAACTACAATATGATTGGAGCGCTGGCCAGCAGGCAGCTTCGTGGGAGGGCGTAACCAGCGATGGCGTGTGGTGAGGGCGCGATGGTGTCCTTCCGAACTGGATTGCTGGCTAGCGATTGAGCATCGTGTCCATCTTCAATTGTGGGCACGTCTGCTCTCCGCCGCCGCATCATTGTTCCGCCGTCCCACCTTTCGCACCTGGGGCCCTCACCGCCTGGCTTTAGCCAACCTGCGACCCTTCGATTCTGCCACATCGACCAAGCGGCTAGTACGCTTTGGGAGAGCTTGATATTACATGCTGCGACGGTGTTCACAATTCCACGATACTCAATGTTAACAGTCTTGGCTTTAACAAATTTCTCCGTACAATCAAAGTCGCTTTGTGTATCCATGTGGCTCTTCTGGAATCCTTCCAATGGAATGAATTTCTGATCCCATCGATACTACGAAGCACCGGTGTGGCATGCTGAAGTTTATGAGCCGTCCTTCTTGCCTGGCGGGCATCTGAGAACCGTCTCCCTTGGGTATCCTGTCACGACTCTAGCCCGCGTCGATATTGGATCGGTCATAAATCATCCGAACAGCTTTCAATCATGATAGCACGCAAAAACTGGGCAGTCGCCCTTGCGCTTGGCCTTCTGAGGTTTGCGCCGGCTTGGGCATCGCCGGTAGTAGAGGTGGGCATGAGGGCTCGCTTTCCTCCTGGGCCATATCTCTTAGAGCTTGTGTATGTTCTTTTGATATCAGCACTAGGCATTGCAGAAAGAAGATGCTGACCAGTCTAAGAGAGACTGCTGCAGGCGAGAATTCGTCAGCTTATTTCCCACTCCTCGATCGAATCGCCAGTGGTTCGTTCGCAGATGCTGCATCGCACGCCGCCCTTTACGAGCAGTTTGTCCAGATCATCCAGGAAGATGGACATGTCACATCACCTGAAGCTTTGTCTACTTTCAAATTGGCCCTGTCTCTCCGCTCAGCCGCGCCAAGAATTGAGGCGCACTACCAACATTATTCTACCGTCATTGAGCCACTACTTGGCGCCACCCATTGTGAAGTCTGGATTTTGTATAAAGGGAATCAATATTGTGCCCCGGATCTGGACAATATCAGTCGAAGCGAACTTCTGAAGCCGTCAGTAACCCTTGCGCCAGGCGGCGGGACGATGTGGTTCTGACCGTTCACAGTGAAGTAAAGGCGTTGCCATTCGACCGAAGTCTTGGAGAGGGTGAAACAGTCATTCTATACGCAGACCCAACCTCGCCTTCTTTCGCAGGATTTCATAGGTATCTCAACGAGGCAGCGTTGGCTCGGAAGATTACTTATCGCGTACGATATCGCCGTACCAACGTGGAGCAGAGCTCAGCGCTTCCGGTTAGCGGGTACGGTGTTCAACTAGCCTTAAAGAGAACTGATTATATCGTGATCGACGATCGAGGCGCAGAAGAGGCAAGTCCCCAACGTCCGTTGGGGACTGATTCCATACTTGATGGCGAAGGCGAGGTTGCAGATCTCAAACCTCTATCTACGACCGAGCTTGCGTCACTCGGATTAAAAGCTGCGTCTTTCATCCGTCAGCAAGAGAATCCTCTGGACACACTGGTCAAGTTGACTCGGGATTTTCCAAAATTCTCTGCCTCGCTTTCCACTCAAAATGTTTCTGATGATCTTCGAAGCGAGAATCGACCTCAGGCAGTTCGAAGCGGCCTTAATCACCTATGGATCAACGGCGCGCAGCTTATAGAACGGCAAATAGAGCCATTCGCATTGGTCGAACTCCTCCGCCGTGAACGAAAACTGTTGCAAGCAGTGAGAAGTCTCGGGTTCGACGGGAAGCAGGCAGTTGCTCTGCTTGGCCATACCGAGATATCAAGCGTCAAGAGTGAGGAACAAGCCATGAGATTCGACTGGACAGATCGATTGGAGGATGGTAAAGCCATCATTTGGTTGAATGATCTTGAAAAAGACGAGCGCTATGAAGACTATCCCAAAGTCTTGGCATCAGTAAGTCGATGCTATTCACGAGCATGGTAGATTCAGATCTGACAATTAGGTCATAGTTGCTTCAACGCGCATATCCAGGACAAATACCGCCAATTGCGCGGAATATATTCAACCTCATCATTCCTGCCGATCTTTCAGAGGCAGATGATCTCACCCTTGTTTCTCAAGCGATCTCACTCGTGAGCCGCGGCATCCCTATTCGAATCGGTCTTGTGCCACTAGTCTCTTCGAGCAAGGCTGAAAGCCAGGCAAAAGTCGCTTATCACTTGACCGCGCGTTATGGTTCCAAACCACTGATTGATTACTTGAAAGCGATTCGAGACACCAAGGGGGGTGCTCCAGATGAACAGCAAATAGCAAACCTCAAGCTGTCGAAAGAGCTATCGGGCGACGGCCCAGACCTGGTTCTGGCAGACGTGCTTGAGTCTTCCACCTTGGGTGAACAATTAAAGTTCGCCAAGCAATGGGCTGCGAGATTAAAGGCAAACTTATCGGTCAGATCCCTTTTCATAAATGGCGTTGCTGTTCCCCGCGACAGCGACTGGATGCAAACTATGAGCATGAGAATCAGCGAAGACCTTCAAGAAGTTCAAAAGGGGGTTTTCTACGGCATGCTGGATGATGACTCGTGGGTCCCGGGAATCTTCATCGAAGACGCTCCCACAAGCCGCAACATTTATATCGCAGCTGACGATGAGAAGTCGTTGCAAATCTTGGACGTGGGCAAGGTCGTCAGCGAGAACACTGAACTTTTCAGTCGTATTCCTCTCCTGGAAGCATATCCGGACTCGACCAAGGAGAGCTGGGCTGTCATAACGGTATCAACAGATCTCAGAAATGACGATGGCCTCACTTTAATGCTTTCTGCATTAGAGTTCAAGCGAAACAATCCAGCCGTTCGCCTGGAGTTCATACATGGCGAGAAAGATTTCAAACATGCATCGCAAGTGAACGCTGCCCTGAAAAAGAAGGAGCAGAAACTTTTGGAAATCGAGAGCATTGATGAGCTGAGAGCCATTGTTGGCGAAGCACAGAATTTTGCTGCTGATGATTTGTATGCTGCTGCAATCGCAAAATTCCTCGACATGCTTCAGGTTGCAGACAGCCCGTCAATGGTAATCTTGAATGGGCGAGTTATTGGCCCATTCTTCCCCGAGGTACCATTTCTGGCCGACGACTTTCAGCAGTTGCTGGAATACGAGCAGAGGAGGCGGATCTTCCCAGTCTACGCTGCCATAGATGATCTAGAACTGAGTAGTCAGATTTCAGACCCCTTGGTTGCTGCAAAGATGACTTCCATGCTCGCTCTTTCCACCGTCTCTGATCTTCCGGAGGGCATCTTTGACTCCGGTTCTTCTGTTCGCACGACCATTTACGATACATGGAACTCGAGCCACACAGCCATCGAAAGTGGCGACCCCAGCACGGCCAACATTCACATTGTCGGCTTGCTGGACCCAGTCAGTGAGAAAGCCCAAAGATGGGCACCCATACTTCGAGTGCTTTCACAGCTAGACGGTATTTACATCAAATTGTTTCTGAACCCGAAGGAACGAATTGAAGAATTGCCCGTCAAGCGCTTCTTTCGCTATGTAATGGAGGCCCAACCGCTCTTTGATGAATCTGGGCATGTCAAAACCCTGACGGCTTCGTTCGCCGGCCTCCCCTCCGAGGCGCTGCTTACTGCTGGCATGGATGTTCCCCCGGCCTGGCTTGTAGCACCAAAGGAATCCATACATGACCTCGACAACATTAAATTGAGCTCGGTCAAGTCGGACGTCGAGGCCATGTACGAGCTCGAACATATCCTTATCGAAGGTCATTCGCGGGAAGAAAAGGGATCGCCTCCAAGAGGCGCTCAGCTCGTTCTGGCTACGGAACGCGATCCACTCTTGACGGATACGATCATTATGTCCAATCTCGGCTTCTTCCAATTCAAAGCCAATCCTGGCGTGTACAACATTCGACTTAAAGAGGGTCGCAGCACTGATATATATACGATCGAGAGCATTGGCGCCCAAGGATGGGCACCCGTCCCGGGAGATGAGGGAACCGAGCTTGCATTGATGGATTTTCAAGGCACAACTCTATATCCACGCTTGAAGCGACGACCAGGTATGAAGAAGGAGGATGTGCTCGAAAGTTCCAGTACGGACTCTCAGGACAATATCGTTGTCAAGGGTCTTAAATTCGCGGAGGGTCTCTTCGGCGGCTCCAAGACGAAGTTGGCAGAACCCGCACAGGCCCACGCAGACATCAACATCTTTTCGGTGGCAAGCGGTCACTTGTACGAGCGCATGCTCAACATCATGATGGTATCGGTGATGCGCAACACAAAGCACAGTGTCAAGTTTTGGTTCATCGAACAGTTCTTGTCTCCCTCGTTCAAAGAATTCATCCCGCACCTCGCAGAGGAGTATGGGTTCAAGTACGAAATGGTGACGTACAAATGGCCACACTGGCTACGCCAGCAAACCGAGAAGCAGCGCGAGATATGGGGGTACAAGATTCTGTTCCTCGATGTGCTCTTCCCCCTGTCCCTCGAAAAGGTCATCTTCGTCGACGCAGACCAGATTGTCCGCACAGACATGATGGACCTTGTTAAGCTCGATCTCGATGACGCCCCCTACGGCTTCACGCCCATGTGCGACTCCCGGACCGAGATGGAAGGCTTCCGCTTCTGGAAACAAGGCTACTGGGCCAATTACCTCCGCGGCAAACCCTATCACATCTCTGCCCTCTACGTTGTCGACCTACGGCGCTTCCGCGAACTGGCCGCCGGCGATCGCCTTCGTCAGCAATACCATGCTCTGTCCGCTGACCCGGGGAGCTTATCCAACCTGGACCAGGACCTCCCAAATCACATGCAATTTCAGATCCCTATTCACAGCCTACCCCAGGAATGGCTATGGTGCGAGACGTGGTGTAGCGACGAGAGCCTCAGCAGCGCTCGCACCATTGATCTTTGTAACAATCCTCAAACGAAGGAACCCAAGCTGGATCGGGCGAGGAGGCAGGTCCCCGAATGGACCGTGTACGATGAAGAGATTGCGGCGCTGGATAGAAAACGCAAAGCTAGACGGGATGGTCATGGAGAAAGTCCCACGCCACCGGCGGACATCAATACCAAGAGCCGGAACTGGGATGAGAACAGGAAGGGAAATGAACACATAATGGATGAATTGTAGAGCGATGGATCTTTCTGTATTTGACGTTTGCTCATATTCCGTGCAATGTATTTCTGTGTATTGTTATCTTACGCTACGTGAGGATACATATGAACCTGCTTTCTAATGTCCTCGCCAATCCGCAACTTTGTACAAGAACCGATAGCTGTACATGGGACATAAGCAAGGACTACTTAAAAAGCTAGTTGTCAATATATGGGAACGAGCCGAACTTGTGTCGTACATGGTGTAGAGGTAGCCATAAAATGCTGCGTCTGATTTTCTGCGTTCGCCTCCATTGATGAATTTTTCTCACATTGATATCAAAGGCCACCTCGCGAACGAAGCAGGGTGGGAAATATCGTATTGAGTTCAACGCTGGTTGAACATCCATCACCTCGTACGCCGCATTGCGTCAGAAAGTGCGTCCCCGCAAGGACTACGCTGTAGAAGCCCCGTCGCGGCTCATCGCATCTTTCAACCAACACCGTTCCGCCGTGTGTCAAGGAGGGCATTCTGGTATCGACTCCCTCCAGACGCCCATGAATGTTTCATGCATTGCCTTCATCTGCATGGATGGAAGGTGGCATGGAGACCAAAAAAGGAGGAGTATGCGGGAAGTTGAGGCCAGGCTTGATTTGATTTGGACGGTTGCGTAAGGAATAATGGCTGCCATTGTCGAAGCTCGTATATATCTATCGGCTAAGCCCCCACGAGCACCTGCTATGGCGAGGCCCGCCGTTCTGTTTCGTCACTGAGAGGAATTCAGCCGTTCCATCGAAGCGGAAGGCGAGCCGAAGCTTCTCAAGTCCTGGTGTTGCCGTAGTTCTGATTTACCCCTGAAGGCTGACATCTTGTGCCACGATGCCTAAGAAAGGAATGGGAAATAGCACGGAGCAGGAGGAGACGCTGTCATGGCTTCTCTCGGCCAATGCAATGCAGTGCAAGAGGACGGACAACACGGGCTGCTGGTGCCAGAAGGCCATGAGGGCACGTCAAAGGGTTCCAGCTGTTCGGATAAGGCCCATAGAGACGGAGATTCTGAGATTTATCTCGAATTCGAGATACTTAACGCTGACAATTCAACAATTACGGCTGGCTTGTCTCACGCTCCTCGCGGATAGCCGTCATGCTTGATTGCAGAGCAGCACCGCCTGAGAGTGATGATGAACTTGGGGGCGGCATGGTCGTGCCTGAATTATGCCCAGTGGCCGATGGCGCACCGCTCGGGGCGGTCGCTGAGTATGATCCGTGCTGATTTGACAACTGAGCTGGATTGATATCACCACCGTCACCACGATTAATGCTGCTGCTTCCTGGTGCCCCTTGGTGATTGGGTGTATCAGACAACATCTCCGTACGCAATGGGGAGGAGTGTCCGGGCGAAGCTGACTTCTTGCTTTGCGAATCGCCGTTGCCGTTCTGCCCTCCTCCTCTGGATGAAGTACGTGGTGAAACGCGGCCGGTCTAAACGCATTCTTGGTTAGTGACATCGTTCTCTGACCATGGCACACTCATCAACGCTACGGTTATTACACGAGACGCACCTGTTTCGCCCAGCGAAGACCGCAACTGTTGCAAAGATCCCTATGACCACTCGGGCCCCTCCGCCACTCGGGTGTGTTGCGCGTATGACAGTTGGCACAGTCTCGCACAACATTACCGACGCCTTTACGCCGCTTTCTCTTCTTCTTGTTGCTCAGCAACCCGCCGAGCTCCTCGGCTAATATCCTGTTGACCTTCTCCATTTGCCTAAGCTCGAACTGCCAGCTTGAGCACTTGGTTGTGCGAAGTTCATCGAATATGTTATCCTCAGAAGCCAAAGCGGCATCCTGAGATCCGGGCCGGAGGGCACCGCCCGCTGGCTGGGACACATTGCCCTGTCCGGGTGGAGGAACAGGAGTTTGGGACCCCACGACAGGGGTCCCTTGGATCGATTTGTTGCTTGCCGGAGGGCCTGCTGGGGCGAGACTTCGAGATGAGGCCTTGAGAAGCTTTGTTTGAGCGAGTAGGAACGATGGCTTTTGACCCTCTGCTGCGTCGCCGGGATAAAGAATTGTTTGCGCCTGTAAGCCTTGCCCGCGACGGTTCAAAACCTCGTGTTTGCAGGTGACAACTTTGCCTCTTCGAGCTTGCTCTATGGACCGCCCAAACTCGGGTCGTGATTCCTTCCGCATCAGCTCTTGTATGCTGGTGCCGACCAGTGACTCGGGCTGAAGGTCAAGCAGCGACCTGACATTGGATGAAACAAAAAGGAACATGCCTGACGTCGAGAGTTTGGTCCAGAGCTCGCTGTCGCCGATGCCGCCGTGCTTGTCAAGGTTTTTCCAGCTGAGGGCAAAGACGGGCCGCTTTCGCCCTACGAGAATGATGCACTTACGCCCCTTTCCTTGCTCGACAAAGAGCGACCCATGACTCTCGAACCAAGTGTACCCACTTTGTTTGCGCCGTATTCTGAATACAATGTTGACCAGGTTGCCGGTCGTGGCATCCTTCAGCTCCCTGGTGACGGGCACAATGTCGGAAGGGTGGCAGACGGAAGAAAGAGAATTGCCTACGAGATCATTGGCGTCGTACTCCAGGTTCCGTTTGCAAGCAGGGGAAAGGTAGAGAAAGAGTCCTTTCAGTGAAAGGACATGGACGACATCGTCCGTGTTTTCCAGCAGCATCTTGTCCCACGACTGCTTGTGCCAGTCGGATGCGAGACCTTTGGGGCTGAACTGCTGTAGTAGGGTTGAGACATCGTCCATACCCAGTGTCTGTCCATTTTCCGGCTCCCATTGACTTGAGGTCGGCGGGTTCCAGATGTACTGCCCGATATCGCTGTGCTTATAGTTGACCTTGACTCCCCCAAACTCCTCGCCGGCAATGGCGTCTGGGCATTCGACGAGGTCGATCTGGAAGCCGATAAAGTATCTGATTTCAGCCGTGTCCCAGGGGATGGGTATCATTGTGAGCAGGTTGAGAAACGGCTTGCCCCCTTTACGATAGTTGATCAAGCTCTGCTGCACCTCTCGGCCCTCGTGAACCATCTTCTTCAGGTTATACACGGCGCTATCATCCACGAACTCCCGCTTGGATCCAGCCTCGACCTTTCCATCCGGTGCTTGGAGGAAACGACAATTCTGCCCCACAATGTCGTGGCGACTATAACCGGTGAGGTTCTGGAAGTTGTCGGAGACGTAGACAATGGGACAGTCATTCATGGTCACGTCGCAGACGACAAAAGCGCATGACATGTCGACAGCACCAAGATGGATTTCGGGATCTTTGCGCGTGGCCACCAGCCAAAGAGCCCTTAACATATCGAAACCACTCTTGGAATAGATGGTCTTTTCCTTGCTCTCGCGCGGTGTGGGCGCGTTGACGGGCGTCGCCGGGTTTGAGTTGGAGCTCGATTGAGTGATACCTGTGGAGGGAGTGCATCGTTTAGGAGACATGACCGAGCCCGAAGACGAAACGTGACGTGAAAGTGGAGGCGGCATGGTTTGGTTCGCGAAGTTGTTGGAGTTGGGGTCGAGGTCCATGCTGTTCTGGGTTTGAACGGTAGCAGTGTCGTTTGCGTTGAACTGGGCGTCTGAAACGCTCAGCATGTCCGTTTTGGGAGGCCCCATGGGCTGGCCTGGTTGCACGTTGTTATGCGACATGAACAAAGCAGGCTCCGGCGCGGTGCTATCCAGGCTAAAGTCTCCCGGGAGAGTGCCCATCTGGTTGGGAAACGTACCGGCCATGGAATTGGAATTCGGAGCGCCAGGAGAAGGAAACATCGGCAAGGCAGATTCCGCCGCCATTTGCCCCATGCTGATGTTGGCCAGATTCGCGTTCATGTGGTTCATAAGGCTAGGAGACAAGCTGCCATACCCTGTCGGGTCAGGCATGAAATTTCCCATAGGATCCGTCATGTTCATGTTGGTATCGAGGGTCGGAAAAGGCGTGTTCAGCGGTTGAGCAAACTGAAAGTTACCAATGTCAGGATTACCAGACCCAAACGCCAGCATGTCTCCTGTGTTCCCCATGGCTGACAGACGTCTTGGGCCCTGGGCTTGCATAACAGGACCGCCGTATGTCTGAGGCATACTTTTCCGACGATTCATCTCGTCTTGATTATTTTGGATGATCTCGTCGAGTGAGTCTCCATGTGACACGGACTGATCCGCCACACCGCGTGCCATCGAGGTCGGCAGAGGTGGCATCGCGGCGCCGCCAGACATGTTCATGTGATTTGCGAGGGCGGGTTGCTGTTGCTGCTGCTGCTGCTGCTGCAGTTGCTGGCTCTCTTCCTGCTGCTGGGACAGTTGCCTCTGCATGTCCAAGGAGGGTAAACCGTTGGACGCATAGAAGCCTTCCATAGCGACAGCATCGGGCTGGATAGCAAGCTACGAGATGCGGTAAGGGTATCGTACGAATTGATGACGGCTCCGAGTGCGATCGATGGAGACAAGGCTCGCCCAAAAAAAAAAAAAAGGTCGGTATTTTTGGTGTCAGAGATATGTATGCAGTTTTTGGATCGAAGAGGCCAAAGAAAGAATGGCAGGGAGGGTGCACTCTCGTCTTGAAATATGAGGGTGGTCGAGTTGGTTGAACGTGGAGTGTGGCGGCGTCGCAAAGTGTCGAGTCGACGAACAGGTCTCAGGATCGCAAATCGAAATCGTTGATATCTCCTTTCTTACAAGCATGTAGGGCTCGGCGAGCGGTTGGAAGTTCAACGGTCGCGGTGGCGGTGTAAAGACGTTTCGCGAATCTAACCTCGCAGCGTAGGGCTGCAAGCCAGGGCCAAAAGGAACGTGGGCTGGAGTCGCGTAGTCGAGAACGAGGGTTGGGTGGCCTCGAGCGCATACAACAAGTACGTCGCTCGTCAACGGGCTCGAATGGCGGACAGGCGAAAAGCAGAAATGCAGACGACGGCGTCAAGAAACGTCAGCAACGGCTGGAATCGGATAAAGACAAGTAGTGGTATGAAGCGGCCGAGAAAGGACCCTGAGAGGGCTATGGAAGTAGTAGTTTTCAGCTTTCCGCGAGCCAACTGCAGGCCCTCAGCGGCTTGGAGGCACTCTCCCGCCCAGATTTCCTCGGCCACTGTGTGCCCCCTCCCCCCGGACGCAAAGTACCGTGTTCGGGATGCGGGGATACATGCTCATCATGTACTCTTCCTGACTGCGGGTATTACTTGTAGTATCGACTTCACTTCGAATTATGAAGCAATAGAATTTTCCGTTTTATCAGGTATAAGTACTACTACATACTCGTAAGACTGCAGACATACAAGAATTCGCCACGTCCATGGGCCTCTCATTGAAGCGCTGAGCGTTCTGTGAGCACTCATGTGCGGCCAGTGCCCATCCCAAACGACCATACCGTACTGCCTGGATTGGAGATCAAAGATGGGCGAAATGGTTTGAAGCGGGGCTCGAAATGAACATGGTGAAGCCTCGGGCAATTCAAAGTCATGGATGGGCATTCGTTGACTTTACGATTACCGAACGGCATCGGTTGGATGACTTGCAGTACCTTCTCTGCATGTACCCACCCGCTCGCCACTATTCCATCCTCTTACCCCTAATACCGCGCGCGTGCCGTAATAAAGTACTTTCTTTACCTAGTATGTAGGTGCTGGGGCCCATCCGGAGCGAATCCCCCGGGACGCCAGTATGTATGTATTGCCGCCGGATGTCCTGGCCCATCATGTATATTCAATGGAGAGTTGGCCAGCGTACGCACGTACATGCCTACCACTCCTACAGGCCACTGTGGCACTCACACCCAGTCAAAAATGAAACTTGGTATTTCCAATCAGTCACAGCAGGAAGAGTTGTGTCGCTGCTTGCGATGCTGCCATAGCACGCCGAGGCAGGAAGCCCAGCTGAATGTTCGGCGATCCAAGAATGCCAGGTTTGCCGCCGTAAGATGGACAGCCGCGCGGGCTTTACCCAGCGATTAGGCCAACGGTAGCCTCGGTTCGGTTCACCTCTCCACGATTCGTAGCCTCCAAAGCGTATCGATCGACCCTTACGCGTCTGTAGCCAGCGTCCGAACCGAGGCGATAAGAGCGGTCGGTCCCAGTTCATCACTGCCCCGACGTGGTTCGGCAACAGATGGGAAAAGCCAAGGTGAACATGGCATTCTTGGGCAACAACCAACAACTTTGCCATCTTTTTTGGGCCCATCCACCCGTGCCATCCACGCCATCATCCCATCATCCCACTACCAAGCAATTGGAATGCCAGTCCGTGCCGCTGCTCCATTTTTGGCACCTTTTGTTGGCGCTCTCAGCTGGACTCGTCGCCAATCCCAATCTCCACGGTGCCTGCTGCCCTACTTGTAGTATTGACTTATACAATCGGCTTACACGACGACTTGTTTTCTTCTGACTTGATTATTCTCGCCCTGTCCAATGTATATCAACACTTATTCGTCATTCCTCACATTGTCTTCGAAGCACATGTCTTTCCCACGCCGCCGCAACGCACCAAAAGGGGGAAATCTCTGGCCTTCGTGGCAATTACAGGTGCCGTCCGCAAAAGAAATGGGGGATGTGCTCTATGCGCAAGAGCGGGAATCAGAAATGCATGCTCCTCTTTCGACGTCTCGCAATCGTCCCTGATTCGACCGAGCCATGAACCATGCTCGCCCTTGGTTCCAGACCCTTGTAGCTCGAGGCAAACATCGTCTGAAACTATGTGTCCAAAAAAGAATCTACTCTGCGCCCGCTTAGCTAAAGTACCCCATGATTGTTCGTTGCGCTTCTGCCGAAAATTGCCCCAGAAGAGGCATCGGGTCCACGTTGGCCGTCGTCAGGAGTGTCTTGGTGGCAGCAGTCACTCGGCTTGCCGTCTGGCCCTGCAACGTTTCCGCCTCGAGAGCTTTCGCGATGTAGACGAAGAGCTTGCTGGCTTGGTTCAACGCAGCCGGGTTACGCCTGTCAAGTCTCAGCATGCGACGCACATTCTTGCACGGGCCCGGCCGTAAGGCGCAGGCCCGCTCAGCGAGTGGAAAGTGAGAGAAACTTACTGGTCAATCAGCTCAGCCAAATACGCATACGCATATGGCGCTGCTTCCTCGTCGTTCGTCACGGGAAGGGTATCGATCCATTGCGCAATGATGGTTTGCGCATCCCCGACGCTACCAGAATTGTGATGTAGGATCTTGGCAATGGCGGCACATGCATTTTCGGTCGCGTAGACGTTGTCCTCGTTTCGCGCATCGGGTACCTGCGTTACCTGGAATAGAAACGGGACCGATCCGCCTAGGAACTGCGTCCACGAAGGTCCGCCGCGATGCGCTGCCACGCCGATGCCGTACGCAGCAGCTTGTCTAATGGCTGGGGATGAATCTCGGCAGCCGTCAATGAGGGGCTGCGTCATGTAGTTGGCGTACCGGCTGCTCTCTGGTCCGCAGTATTCGATCACATCGTCCATGATGCAAAGCCCCCATTGCCTCTGCGTGGGGTCAGAGGACGCAAGGAAGCTCTCGTACGTCGGCATCAGTCGCTCCCACGCCGGAAGGAAGGCCGCACCATGATTCTTGAACACAGAGTGGAAGGCCTTGTTCATGTCGGAGAGTAGCGTCTGGTCGTCTTCGATGGCGATCAGCGTTTCTTCGGCCTCGTCCTCGACGTCATCGGCTGTGGCCCCTTCCTTCTCCTCTGCTCGCTGGGCGACCCGAACCTTGTAATCGTCAATGGCAGAGGTAACGCCGTCGATGAATCGCGACATGTGGTTCGCGGTGAGACAGTCTTTTCCAACCACCTGAACAGACTCGTAGAAACACTGGTAGAGTTCTGCAAGAGTCTCGATCGACGGTTCAGCCGTGAGAACTTCCAGCAGCTTGTCGACCGTGGCCGTCCAAAGCCCTGCAAGCTCGTTCGACGGACAGCCGTACGCTTGCTTGTATGAGCTGAGGAGTTGGGGAACAAGCTTCGCTGAGACGTAGCGGACTGGGTCGTGGAAAAAGAATGCAAGGCCCGGGAGGGCTATCTTCTCCATAATGTTGGCCACGAAAGGGGCAAAAGCGCCTTCGAGGACTTGGGCATACACGACGAGAAGTTCAATCGCCATGTGCTTGTCGTCCATTGCACCTGTCCGGATGCCAATCATTTTACCCTTGAGGGGAACGAACTCCCATCCATCCTCCCCGTTCATCTGCTCAGCCTGCTCATCATCGTCCAGAAGTTGGATGTCTGCCTTGGCCATGGCGAGAGTGAGGAGCGGAGGCATAACGCTGTCCAGGAAGGGCACAAAGTCATGACCCAACACGCGACACATGCGACCCCAACAGTGCATGAGGTATTGAGCTTGAGGGTCGTCTGCGTCTGTGATGTTGGTCTGAATGTTTGCTAGAAGATTGACCAAGGTCATGGCATCTTGGCCGAGACGCTCTCGACCGACCGCAAGGGCAATCAGCGTTGCACACTCCATAGCCTTGGCGCGAAGTAGCCTGTACTCCTTTTCACTTTGATTCTGCAAAACGTTGACCAGAAGCGGCATGAGAGTGTCGTAGTATTTGGCGAATGTCGCCTCGGCGGCGTCTGCGATCGTTGCGATCGTCGACAGGGCCTGCTCCTGGACAAAACGCTTCTCGCTTTGGAGAAGTTGGAAAAGGTGAGAGAGTAAATCGTCGAGGTACGGTTCCAAGATTGACTTCTCCGCCTCCTCGCAAAAGTTGACCAGGGCGGCGGCAGCATGCGACTTGACACGTGCCTCGGGCGAGTTGAGAACCGGGACGATGGCCTTGAGAACGCGGTCATAGAAATCTGTCTGCATCTTGGGCGCAAAGTCTGTACTCATCTGGCCAAGAGCATTACAGCCCGCCCAACGCACGCGAGGATGGCTATCTTGCAGAGCGGGGACGACTAAATCGAGAACCTGGCTCAGTTCGCCTATCATAAGCGTGCGACAGCCCTCCGAAATGGCCGAAACTGCCATCAGGGCCGCGTGCCGATCTCTCCATGCCATGGAGTTCATCATTCGCGGCAACCAGGTGAATGTAGGGGCCAGAATGGTCTCGCCACCAAGCTTGTTGGCGAGACGATCCATGGTCTGCTCACCAGCCACGTGGTTTTGATCGCTCTCGTCCTGGTCAAGCTGTGATGACGGTCAGCAACGGTGCGCCACCCCAAAATTGGAGGACCGTAGTCTGTCAAGCGACTTACATCATCAGATGACAACCACTCAGCAGCATCATCATCGTCCTCGCCCAGATCGGTCATAAGACTGAGACACTGAGTGATCATGTCGGTCGTGTACGAAGGATCCTTCCTACACATCGAAGGTGCATAGTCTGCAAAAGTGGCCATGAGTTCCAACGCGTTTTGGCGGCATATGGAGTCCAGCTCCTTGTCTTGGATAACGGATATATTGAACTGAACCAGGTTGGAGAAAAGCTGCTTAAACATCTTGGGCGCTCCCTCGGCCAAGTCTATAAGCGCCAGGAGGGCCTTGCTCAGGTCGTCCGAGTTTTGTGAATCTTTGATCGGGGGCAAGATGTTGAGTACATCAGGAACCAGGGGGTAGTACTTGGCTTTTGACCTTCTCGGGATGCTTCGGAAGAAGGAGGCGAAGGCTTCCATAGCGGCGAGTCGAACCTAGGGACGAATTAACTGTCAGTGGCTTCCGGTCTATGATGTGCGGCGTTATTTGACGTACAATGACTGAGTCGTCCTTGAAGCCCTTTTGAAAGGCCTGAAGCACTGTTTCCTCATGCTGTCTTTCAATAACATCTGGTGTTGTTGTGAAGACTCGGAAAGCATTTTCACGCTTCTCAGCGTCAGGGGATTGACTGAGTTGAAATAGTGCCCCGAGAAGTTCGGGCCAAGCATCATCTGGGAAGGCAAGGCGTCAGCAGAAGGCGGGGGGGGGGGGGGGGGGCCGGGTTGGGACATAATGGCATCACTGACTATTTGTCGTATACTGTCGCGCTATTTCCGCAACGGCATCGCTAATTTTGTTGCGGACTTGGCGGTCTGGTTCAGTTCCTAGAGTCTCTAGAAGCTTTTGCCGAATGGCTCCTGCTTGTTCACTAGCAAGAGAGTAAAAGAGGTCAACATTGTCGCCTGAGTCGACTTTGCGAGCTTTGGAGGCAATGCGGCGAAACAAAACGGCGGCGAAGGAGCGTGTCTAGAATCCCCTTGTCAGAATGTTGCGCGATATAGCAGCGGCTGCCCAAGGCGAAGCTAGCGCGAGCACCACGCTTCTGAAACAAAAGCACCTTTCCCAAGGTCAACGACAACACGGCGTGATAGACGTACCTGGACATCGCTTGCACCTTGGATCTGCTCGGCCAAGCCCATGAGTAGGACCTCGGGGCGAGAGTTGGTCCAGTTGCTCTGTAGATGTTCCTCAGCCCGGCTTCGACTGGCATTGTCGGCAGACTGAAGTGCCTGGAGAAGCTGAGCGAGCTCGGTGTGGACGTCGGGAGGTAGGACGGACATGGTCGCGACGTCCGGCGATGTCAGCGCCGTGCAATCGACGTCAGGCTTATGCCGTGTATGTGTCGGGTTGTCGTAGGCGGACGGCCGTGGAAGTGCTCTGAGGTCGACAAAAGTAAGAAGATGTGGCGCGCCCGCGAAGGAATAGGCGAACAGGAAAATGTAAAGTGTGCGTGTGCCTCTTCGCGAGATGGCTCGTTGGTGGGCAGAATGAAAGTGGGGGGAGGGGGAAAAGCGTCAAGTGCGGTCTCAACTTTTGGCGCGGTCAATACGTGGGCTTTGCCTAATTTACCCTGATGCCTCCTGCCCGCCAGTACAACAGTAGATGACTTAGTAGTAGTAGGTAGCACTTTCACGCGCAAGCTATGGGCTAGCGTGCCTAGCTACTAGCTACGAGGACCACATAATACCCCTACTAGTAGTCACATTATTGATAGTAAGGTACAAGTATAAGCAAGCTACTCCTACAAGTAATACTAATAAACAATGATGGAAGAAGATGCCTTAGTGACGAGATACGAAAGAAAAGTAAACAAACAGTCAAAGGCACCGGCGTGAATAATCCATCTAGCAAAAAGTTCTGATGCAAAAGACAGGACTAAAAAAAAGAACTTTATTATGACAACGTAATCTGCCCAGACAAACTTCGGGAAGCTGCCCTTGTAAAATTATTAGTTGGTTTGGAATCCGAACATTCTGCCATTAGAGAAACCCATTCTGCCTCATAGTATCTACACACCTTTACCAAGCTCAGCTGCTAAAATAGGAGCAGCAGAATACATACCCTCTATCATTAATCAGTCCCTTACTAATGACATCACGTCTACTTGCAGTGCTGCCATACATTAGCACATTAGCTATGTAATACATACATGTATGTAATAGTCTGGCACTTTGGGTTTCACGGGGCTTACCGGGGGGCCTGCAGCAAACCAAGACAGGGCAAAACTAATCTGTAGAGAAGTTGCAGCTCAGCCACACAACGACTGGCTGATCCGAGTTAAACCATAGGTTTCAAATGCACTACATATTGCCGAGTGAGACAGGCAAAAATAACGAACTGGTATTCATTACTACTTGTATGTAGTTTCAAATGGTCTGGTGTCAGAATCAACTGATTGGCAGCCAATTCCTCTTTACAAGCAGTACATACCCTGTGCCTTCCCGTCCCCGAGCCCAGATGCCCAGCCAGTTAAGGCAGCGTACTCCCGATTACCTAGTAGTAGTACTGGTATCAATACGGAGTAATTTACTCGTGACAGAATTGGGGCTCGAATGGTAATGGAGCTCCAACCCCGTCCCCGCTGACGCGAGCCTGACAAGTGCATGTCCGTGTGTGCTTGCCGCTTCCATTTCCTGACCATCGGTTGCTTCTAAATCACCTGCCGTGCCGCCTACCCACCCGCCTTGCCGCGCCTCAAGGGGCACTAGCAAACTGTACTACAGGATAGGTCAGTATTGGTAGACCGTAGCAAAGCAGTCCCGTCCCTGTACAAGTACATGGGCGTTGCACGGACAACTTTCTCCCTACTTGCGTTCCTTGAGTCTCTTTAGTTTGCTCACCAGCATACTCATATCTTGCCGCCCGTCCCCTCAACGACCAACATGTACCGCTGACGTTCAGGGTTTACGAGATCGACGTGTCGCGAGCCGTATCTGCCGGGCCAGTTTGAGTGCTATCATACAACAAGCTCCATCTTGATGCGCACTGCCCGGCCTGACGACTTCTGGTCCCGGCAGCAAGTGCCAAGAGAACAAAGCTCAACTCACTGCCTGCCTGCCTGCCCCGCACGAGCTCCTCGAGCTGCCTCCGAACAGCCCCCTTTTCCCTGACCTCTTGATGCCCAAGGACCTCCGCTGCAGAGCCTCGACTGTAGCATAGATCTCGCTCTGCCATGGACTCTTCGGAGACTGCTGGGGGCGCCGCAAGGGAGGAGGATACCACTCTCGCCGACCCGATGCCTTCGCCTCATGGCTCGTCGGCGAGCTCTCAACCGACGCATTCGCCGCAGAGAAAACCTTCAACGTCGAGCATTAACAAGTCGGCACATCGACAAAGCTTTGCTGAAAACCTTCGCAACCCGCCCCCTTCCCCTCGCCATCGCCACGCCTCCTTTACTCAAGCCGCCATACAGGAGCTCTTGAATCATCCTCCCTCGGGGCATAAGCACACCAATTCTAAATTTGCTGGCCGTGAATGGCGAGATGTTACGGCAGGGGAGCTGGTTACGCAAGACGATGTGAAGTGGGTCGAGCTGGACGGCAGCGTGGAGGAAGCAACCATGGTAAGGTCCATAACCCAGCACCTCCGGGGTAGATAACGAGGCCGTGGGACGGGGGATAACTCAATCTTTTTCTATTGGAGCATGACTCACGCTGTGTAGATCCTCCTCAAAAGCAAGACGAGCGTCGTGCTCGTCCGAGATGCTGCGTCGTCACGCACCCCCATATGCACCTTCGATTACCGCGACCTGAACGCTTATCTCCTCGTCGTGGTCGGACTGTCGAAACCAGAGGATGGCTCGGCCGAGATCTACCATCGAATCATGTCGAAAGCTCAGCGGGGAGAGAGCATAACCTTGCGAGAAGTTCAACCAATCTGCAAGCAGGAGCCCATCGTTGGCGTGACGTCGGATGCCAATCTGGCTCAAGCTATTGAGATCCTAGGCAGTGGCATACATCGCCTGCTCGTAACAAACGCTTCGGGCGACGTCATCGGCATCTTGAGTCAATTGCGTCTGTTGGACTTTTTCTGGAACGAGGGCGTCAACTTTGCTACCGTGGATCGACTATACGCTGCTACTCTTAAAGATCTCGCCGTCGGGTCTCATCAGGTCATATCTGTCAAGTAGGCTACTTTCTCCTGTGCATGTATATCCTGCTGATCATCTGACAGTTCTGACTCGCCCCTCTCCGAGGCTCTGACTCTCATGAATGATGAAGGTCTTACCAGCGTCGCCGTTGTCGACAATGGGCAGAACGTCGTGGGAAATATTTCGACCAAGGACGTGCGCCACCTTACCACGACGTCGAGCGCACCGCTACTGGGCGGATCTTGCATGCACTTTATCTCGGTCAGTCTGAACGAGCGAGGGGTCGAACAGGGAAGGGACGCGTTCCCGGTCTTTTATGTCAATCCATTCTCGACGCTTGCACACACGGTGGCCAAGCTGGTTGCTACGAGGTCGCACCGCATGTGGATCGTGGAATCGGCGTCACCATCACCGTCAGCTCCTGCGACCCCATTGATGGGGCCACAGAGCTACGCCGGCAGCGGCCCTCCTCAGACAGCAATGCCGCCGCAGCCCTTACCGGCAGCGACAGTTCCGGCCTCGGCTATGGCTGGGGCTCGTCTGTCCGGGAAGCTCATGGGTGTGATATCGCTGACGGATATTCTCAACACGTTTGCCAAGTTTACGGGTCTCAATCCAGCTGACCCCGGGGAGCTGCGAGCCAGGCGTCGAAGGAGTTCGAGCAGCTCAGTTCGTCCGAGTCTGGAATCGTCCTCTCGGGCAAGCTTCGATCTCCGACGATGATGGCAGCGCTTGACAGACCGTCGGACCCTACAGAAGTTCAGACTCGTTCGAAGGAGAGAGCGGCGGAATTTTCCTAAGTATAAAGGATATGAGGTTCATGAACCCTTCATCACAGACTCGGGTACCAAAAGAGGCATTGCGTAGGGGCAGGCGGGTGACTTTGATCCTGGAGTCATTAGCAAGATGGAAAATAAGCTGATTATCAGATCGGATGCAAAGGCGAGCCCAAGCCCCCCAACGATACGTAAGACAGAGAAGAGCGATGGACTCAGGCTTGCGTTATTTATTATACATAGAATCCCTAGCGTTCTGGCCTTTGTATGTATTGTACAGTATCTTGAGATAATTTCGGGCGGTGCTATATACTATTGGAGTAGTACTAGTGGTCATTACCTCTAGCATCTACTAGTAATACAGATAGTACTAGCGACGGCCATAGGCAAATATGCCCAAGGTTAGGATGCTTGTTTGCACCCTCAAGCTTTCAGTCTGGGAGAGTTTCGACTGGATAGTTGTTCTACAAAGCTCTACTAATTTGAAGGTCTAGCGCTACCTCTATAATATACGAGCAAGTGGCCAAAAGCGTCACGTGTATCTAACTCAGGAAAGCAGGTAGTGGTAGGTAGCTGCTAGTATACGAATATAAATTTCAAACGTAATCCTAGCATCTCTTCTTTCCTCGTCACCTACTTTTGTTTACCCATCCTGACCTGTGATGACACTCGGCAGTAGAGAGCACTTACTATCTTGCAATTCGGCTACTACGCTTGAACGTGGTGCATTCGTGAACTGAGGTCACGGGAATAGTAGTTCTTTTAAGCAAGTCTTCAAGCGTCAATACATGTCTAGTAGTAGCACCTTTGTCAGAGATTAAAGACCATTTTAGCAGGCGCGGTCACATAAGTGAATGTGAGGTGAGGATATCGCGTAGATGGGAGTCAGGTCGCGATGTCGGCTTCAAGGAGGATTGCCGGGTCCGTACGGGCCGTGAAGACTCGGATTCTGGCTGGGAAATCATTACTATCAAACGCAAGGCACGTGGGCACTAATCTCTTTATCATGTGGGTGGCAAAAGGCGGACGTCATCCATCGTCGGCCGACCGTAAAGATCCACAGCGGCTAGCTCCTTTCGAGTCATTCACACCCTACGACGACAGTGCAACGACTGCGTACTTTGTCCGTCCACATCGGCTACCTGTTCATACTCTTTTTCTCTTTCATGGCAAATCCTTTGGAGACGTTTCATATCTTGTAGTACTGCACCCCATTGGCACAGCTTGAATCATTCGACACAACGGCTTTATTGCAGACGATTCAAGTGACTCATCAGCGTCATTCGTCCTCAGCCAGCCGTGCTTCGACGGTGACAACGGATCCCGCTCTTCTTTCTGCTTCTCATCATCGAAACTCGGTAGATTGAAACACCTCTCAATCCTGCGGTTCGTTGAGTGCAACAAGCAAAATCGGCTGGGCATTATCGCCACCCGGAGGTTCTGCATACTTACCTGGGCAAAGACAACCGCTACCTCGATGGATCACTACGGACTACATTCTACTCTCCTTCGTGAACCCTCTCCGTCATGACAAGGGCACTTGTCTGCGCAAACCACACGCCTCCATCGTCCTCGGTCTCTCGGGCCGACAAGTGTTGCGGATCACACCATTACGGTAATGCACCCAAACTAGGAGACTTTGCAAGCCTCCGTTCTCGACAATCGGGCATCCTCTTAGGCATCAGATCGACAAGCACGCCCACATACGTCTCACCTGTCGACTGTGTTAGCAGTGAAAGCTATGCGAACGTATCAAAGCCTGCTCGCCTGGGCGACTTGAGTAAAATCAAGTCGTGGCTTTCCGTCGACTCCTCCCACCCGTCGGTCGATGGAAATGTTGCCTCCTGTGGACCTAGGGGCCCTGACTCCTGTACCAAAAGTCTCACTGCTACGAGGCCCATAGTCTACGATCCGGCTTTGCCACCGGCATCTGACGACTTTGCTTCTGGGACATCGAGTTCCGAGCTGGAGTCGAGCGAAGATTCCGAAGGTCATGTCCGCCATTCTATCATCTCGACGCCAGCAAGCACGCCTCCTCCACCGAACGGGTCGAACTCCAACGAGCAAGATGCCATCCATCAACGGCAACCCGAATCGCTTCACCGACAACCCACTCCTACGGTTCACGTTCTCTCTTACCAACACGTCAAATACGGTCCTCCCACATCCATTCAATGCCTTGCTCGTTCTCCACAAGAAAAAATAAATTCTGTACGATCGAACCTCATCCCTCACCGGGCTGTCGACACTGTCACACGAACCCAGTTCCCAACCATCGCTGGAAACGGCATCTTCGTCTTTCTCGACATGTCCAACATCGTCATCAGCTTTCACAACACATTGCGCGCGCATTACTCCATTCCGTCTCGCGCTCGTTTCTCCCCGCTGCCCAACCTCAATCTTTCTCTTCTTACGGACATTCTCGTGCGCAATCGCCAGGTGAAGAAACTAAGTGTTGTTGCCTCCATGCCCCCCGACCACGTTGGTTCCCCTCCTCTATACATCCGTCACCTCCGCAAGTTAGGCTATGCAGTCGATCTTCGCGAACGCAAACCCGTCCTTTCCAGACGCTCATGTCATCACCACAATGGCCTCATGAGCGATCTCTGCGTCTCTTCCTCTTCGGATGAGTTGTCCGAGGGCAGAGTCAGGTATGTGGAGGATCGTGTCGACGAAACTCTTCAAACTCGCATCGCCGAGTCCGTGATGGAGCATTTTAAACATCAAGGTACTCTCATCTTTGCCACCGGTGATGCTCAGCCGGCGCAGTACTCAGACGGCTTCTTGACTTATGCCGAGCGTGCTCTGAATATGGGCTGGAATATAGAAGTGATTGCATGGAGGAGCAGCCTCTCATCACTCTGGCGGAGACCACAATGGACGGAACGATGGGGCAAGAGATTCAGAGTGATCGAGCTCGATAACTTTCTGGACGACTTGCTTGGCCCTTACCGCTAGCAAAGCCCTTTGTTTGTGCCAGTTTGAAACATTCTTGCCTCCAACATACGCCAATTAGATACATCGTCAACTTCTCCTCGACACCATAGCCCCATACTGATAGGTCAACTGATACATCAGAACGAGCTGGTCATGGGGACAATGTCAGTTCGATGCGCAATCGTCGCTTGGTTGGACTGTGCTAATAATAGTAACACCACAAGCGCAAAGGGATTTTCGTGATGTATCTAGAGAGAATGAATACCAGAAAATACAATCAAGTATGCACCCTTCCGTTATGCCTCAAAACAAGAAGAAAGAAATAGGAAAAGGAAGAAGCCCAGCTCCCTACTCTGACCACGATCCAACAGCAATGCGAGTCGACAAGAAGACGCAGACACAATGAGATTCGAAGACAACGGACGATGCTCGTTCCAGCCGAGCTACATCGGACTTTCACCAGTTTCACTGGTCACATGCGGCGACCGCGCCATCTATTCCCCAATACGGCTCTGCCTGGAACGTCGCCACCTGCTCCGTTTTCCAGAGATCGTTGAAAGCCGAGAAAAGAATGACATCCCCTGGGTTGCTGGCAAACACTTTCTTGATGGAGTCTATTGCACTCTTTTGGTTTTCGAGGCCTGGCACGGCTATACCGTTGCTGTCGCCCTTGGTGGGCCAGCCAGTTTCTGTGACTATGACCTTCTTGGGAACAGAGAGCTCCGATTGGACCCTGCTCACTGTTCGCTGGAGCCAGGAGCCGGACCCAGCAGCCGGAATGGACCCGTCAAAGAATGCGTGGGCGTTGATGGCACAGAAATCCGACTGTTCGCACAGCTCCGGGTGGGTCAGCATGGCCGAAAACGTGTCCACCGTCACGACAGGCCCTTGGTATCCGGCATCTCGGAGAAGAGAACGCGCATTCCGGACGGCTTGGACCATGTCTTGGGAGCTTGCCTGGTTATTGTTGACGAGTTCATTGCCAACGCTGACGGCGTAGACGATATCCCAATCGCCATGGACACCGGAGATGATCTTGTTGACCTCATCCTCGAGGTCGGATGGATTCCAGACACCCAAAAACAGCTTCATGCCGTATTTCTTGGCAGCCTCGAGAACGGCAGGAACCTGATCGCAATCTGTGCCATACAAGCGTACCAACGAGTACGAGCCTGCGAGTCGCGCGAAGTCGCTGTCAATGTCGGCGCTTGACTTGCAACTATGATCGGCACGGTAGGGCGCATAGGATACGCCGAATGAGCTCGAGGTGGGCTCGTCGGTATTGCTGGAAGGGCCATTAGGCAAAGGTTCGACTGCGACAGTGCCAATAACTGGTGTCGGCTTGGAGAAATGATGAGATCCCGATGCCCTAGTATGAGGCCTTTTGTGAGCCCTCGTGTGAGTTGCCACTTCATGGGTCGGTATATGGAGCACGTTCTCTGTAGCCGTAGCTACGCCTTGCCCAGCAGCATTCACCCAGACGACGACCTCTGGGATACGAGTTGGGGCTATGACCGAGGGGTCTTCAACGACAATGTCCCGGGTATGAGATGGTGCTCGTGGATAGTTTCCTTGGGCTGGGATTTGAGTCAATATCGGCACTGTCTGTTCGTCCTAACTATGGTTGCAGATTTGGCCCAAGGCAAAAAGCAACGACAGATGGGGTGCTCACCTGGATACGCAGCCACAAGATGTCCCAGCGCGAGAGCTACAAGGATGTTTTTCGTGAGAGCCATTGTTATAAAACGATTGGATCAGAAGACAAGCAACGCTGTATGGCAGTGCCACCCCAGAAGACGAGCAGATGGATGCTTGGAGCTATCCCGAAGAAAAGACCGTGGATAACGAGCGTAGACAGCGTGGGAGCAGTCCCAAAAGAGTGATAAGAGCTGTTCAGAGGGAACGATAGGGAAACTATCTAGGTGTATGGTGACGATGATCCAATTGCAAAAGAAGGGCAAAGCTCGACAGAATTAGCACAAGGGGTGGCCGTACAGAGAGGGAACCAGACTTCGCTCGAAGGATGAGGGAGCTTGAACAAAGCTCGTGATGACGGAGAAGAGGCCACAATGGCCTTCTTGAGAGCGCCTCGAAGATGAGACTTCCCTGCGGATCCCATGACAGCAGTCGCGAGGCGTTGGCCGGGCGTCCCCCATTCTCAGATGACACGAGGCAACAACAGGTTCCAGGGCGTCAAAGGGAACTCAGGTATGGAAGGCGTGTCACGACGCGGAAAGGGGTCCTTTCATCCTTTCAGCGTCGAAGCCACCTGCGAAACGGTAAGACAGAAAAAGTGGCCGAGCGGCTGCGACGAGGGCGACGAGGGCGACGAGGGCGACGAGGAATGCAAAGCCGCCATGTTGGCCGGTGAGACATCAGGGGGGTTGGCATGTGCCCACGTACCTACGCGCGCCGGGGGGGTTTTGAGTCAGGGCGTCAGACAGTCTGTTAGCGTTCGACAGCTGTTCGTTTGGATGGGGCGTCGACAGCCTATACATCCTAGTCACCTAGCCGCAGCGTCACCTAG
>JADHZA010000055.1:0-78383 GCA_018831705.1 Torrubiellomyces zombiae | reverse complement strand
TCAGGGCTAGCAGAGCAACCTGGAGAGGGACACACGGCAGGGCCGGTGTCCTCTCGGGCGTGAGACACAAGGTAAAATCACCCACAAAACCACAATGCAGGCCCCATATGCCGGCACCGAAAAATATTAGAGCCCAACCCAGCAAAGAGGCCACACCGCTGCCGACCACGACGACTCTGACGACCTGGAGACCACTGGGGGAGATACTGTTTGCCGGAAGGGACACCTCGACTGTGTGGAAGCCGAGGAGCCCTATCTAGCAGGGTAAGCCAAACCCGCGATGACATTGACAACCAGCGAGTAGATACGCCTAACTGTGCGGCCCGTGAGGGAATTGGAACGTATATACTCGCCAGCGCAAGGCACCTAGCCAGAGGGATAACACAGGGAGCATTAAGAGGCACAGGGGGCCGGTAGACAGAGAAAGAGTTGGCGGGGGATATAGAGCGTCACGGGAGTTAGCGGGATACTTACTATTGCTAGAATTGGCTAGCATATAGCATGTATTAGTGTAATCCTCGGCGAAATACGCTCCGGTATGGGTCCCGGAGCGATGTATCATAGCAACCCCTACCCGATCACGTGAAAGGGTGGGCGCCGCGTGACCCTCACGGGTCCCTAGAAGGCGTAATGAACAACCAACCAACCAACCAACTAGCTCTGTAGGACCAGTACATAAGGCTCAGCACGGGGGTGGGGTGCCCTGGCGCTTTCCTTGGCGGATGGAACCGCAACCCGCTGACGCCTCACCCTGAAGGCCCTCTGTCGTCGTCTCGCGGCCACACGCTACGCCGGACGCCCGTCTACCTTATTATCCGCCACCTCATCGTGGCTCTTCCTTGGCCCGGCTACCTAGGTAAATCATGTTTGAACCTTGTTCGCCTGTGCTGTACATACAGGTGGGCGAAGCAACCGCTCCGTCTCACGAGCCGCAGAGAAAACACCCTGCCGGTCGGACAGCGTCTCAAGCCCTGTGTCTCACGGCCGCGTGTGCGACAGATAGCGCGATATCCGAAGTCGCTGTCTTGGCCCACCAATGAAGCCGATGGGACGCTTTCTCGTGACACTTGATCCGTCACATCTGGAACGAGAGTCCGCGTCATGGTTCCGTCTGCAGAAAGGCTTAAGACAGCAGGGCCGTTTCCTGAGAGAGACACACGCACTGCATGTACATACTTGCTCTACATTGGTGCCCTTTTACAGGTACATGTCATTTTTTTATCTTGCCCAAGGATGAATTCGCTACCATCTCTGGGCCTTCTCACCAACAATCCGGTGGATGAGGCACCTCTCAGTTACCGTCTTTACGCCTTGAGCTTGGGCCAACCTACATCTAGTCTCGTCATAGTCCATCATGGTCCGCATGGATCCCAGATATTGTGACTTTTGCCCGGTTTCCGGCGCCCCCCATCCTCTCTCCTGCCACGGCCCGTCATTGTGATGGAAGAGCCATTGTCAAAGCACGTCCCCTCGCTTCTGACCCTGAACCCCCGGGTTCCATTCGCCACGCACCAATACGCCGAACAATGTTCTTATCACACCGAACGGGTAACATTATGAGAGAGAATGAGGGGGGGAAGAAGAAGAAGCAGAGAGGAGAGGAGGGTCCCTCGGGCTGCCTCTAACCCAAGGGGTGCTCGATGGCGTGCGTGGATGATGATGGCTCTCTCACACACACCTCACACACGTGTCGAGATATCGATGGGAAAACAACGAGCAGACTGCAGCTAGTGCTTGCCTCACTCTTCCCTCCTGCATATTTCTCGGCCTGGTCTTAGGGCTGCAACATCCGTCTCGTCTCGCTCCTCTCGGGCATCATCGCTGCAACCCACCGACCAACGCCAACACACACGCACAGCCTCTTACATATCACATATGCATCTATCCATCGAAGCCAGCCCCAACGTGGACCCGTGGTAAAGCTTCGAGCACGGCCGCTAGTCCTGGCTTATGTATGTGCTCTTCTTGGTTTCGCCGAACTAGCTGCATTTCTCCCAACATATACTGCCATCCACCCTCTCAACCCCCTTGCTTGAGTATCCGCTCCGACGGTACCGGCATCGACCGCCGTCCTTCAAATCGGGCTCTAAGTGCCATCACCTCCATGTACCTCCGCTCCCCGGCCACCCACCCAGTGCTGCTGACCGGGCATCCTTTCCCGTACAAAGTACATGACCAGGCCTTCAGGCTTCTCGGTTTGATCCGTGGCCGATTGATCGATGCTTACGGCCTTGGCATCGTCATGGCTTATTGGTTATCATGGCAAAACGTACGTGATAACGCCGCTTTCCGGTGCTTCCGGGCATATACCCGGGAAAGCATTGAACCCGCCAGGAGTGATATGATGGGAACTTTCGTCGCCGCCATAGGTGCGCGCCGGATGACACAGTGGTTAGACTAGGGTGTCACATCTCACGCACCTTTCTCGTCAAACGCTATTCAAGAGTCATAGCTCTCGAAGCTAGCATGGCTGATATGAGCTAGGGAGTACAAAGGGGGTTTAAGAAAACAAAATTTGAACAAGGGTACCAAAAAGGTGTTTAAAGCTTAGTAAAAGGCCATATTTGAACCTCATCATAGAGGGCTCCTTGCTATGCTTATATAAATCTCGAGATATCTAAGAGTACAGGAATGTATCTAATTGAAAAAGTACACAAGAGTGGGAGAGGGTTGTCGCGATTCAAGATCCAGAACGCCAGCCTTCCCCGTCTCCCAATCTTCTATCCGAGGGGGTAACGTCATGTGAACGCCGTATGATTGTGCCACATTGCAACTAAAACTCAAGTCATGGAATGCCTCTATCATCGTGGCGTCCTCTTCGTGAAAATATGTATGAAGCGAATTCATGCACGCATTCTATTCATCTTCTTCGGATCGCTCTGATTCCCCTTTCGTCCCTTGATCCTTCTTTCCGGAAATCGTACACTTGTTGGCCAACTCGCGGTCGAGGTTCGGAAAGACGAGGTCAAAGACGTCGCCATACCACCCAACAGCATGACCCTCGATACCTTCTTTGATGTTCTGTAGAAACAGCAAACTCGTTAGCAAAACGTGCTGGCCCGGTCACATGAATTGACCTGCACTCACCTTTGGCAATTCAAGCCAATCTGACATGTTGTCCTCGGGGAAGATGATAGTCTTGCAGCCGGCTCTTCGAGCCGCCACCGTCTTCTCTCTCAAGCCGCCGATGCGCAAGACCTTTCCAGTCAAAGTAAGTTCGCCCGTCATGGCTACCGTCGGGTCCACTGGTGTGTTGAGGGCAAGGGAGAGTAGAGACGTCGCCATTGTGATGCCCGCTGACGGGCCATCTTTCGAGACTGCACCATCGGGTACATGGAGGTGCATCTTCGCCTTGTCGAAAAACTCGTTTTCGGGGAATTCCTTGGTCATGAGCGACTTGGCGAACGAGTAGGCGATGGTGGTCGATTCCTTCATGACCGACTTCAGGTTTCCGGTGATTTCGAGCTGAGGTCTTGAGCTGGGCCGCAGCGCCGCCTGAAGGATGGATTCAATATACATGGCTGCGCCTCCCATTTGCGTCCAAGCAAGCCCCATTGCAACGCCCGCCGGGTTGACTTCGTACAAGCGGTCTGACGTGAACACTGGGGGGCCGATGTAGTCGACAAGGTTGTCCTTGCCGATCTCTACATGGACAGAATCGGGTACGGCCAGGGGCTTTCGAGGTTTCTCGGTGGTTCCGGCTTCGCTCGCCTGGGTTGACGCGTGTTGTTCTTTCTCTTGAGGCGATTCCTCTGTAGACTCCTCTGCCTTTTTCTGGCCTTCCTGCATGGCCTGCTTGCCCTCTTCCGTCAGCGCCTCTTCTTCCGGCAGGGCGTCCTCTCCCAAGTCCTGGACGATTTTCAGTGCGGATTTTCGGTACACTTTCTCAATCTGCTTCTTTAGGTTCCGAACCCCGGACTCGCGGCAATAAGCCTTGATGAGCTCCTCGATTGCCTCATCCGTAAGTTGCACATCGGCATTTTTGAGCCCTGCAGCATCCTTGGCGGCTGGAGCAAGATACGTGTTGGCAATGGCTTTCTTCTCGTCTGCGACGTAGCCAGAGAGAGTAATCAGCTCCATTCGGTCCAGCAGCGGCCGGGGAATCGTGTCGGTCATGTTAGCGGTACAGACAAACAGAACTTTAGACAGATCAACAGGAACGTCCATGTAGTGATCCAGAAAGGAGTTATTCTGCTCCGGGTCCAGCAACTCCAGTAGCGCTGAGGACGGATCGCCTTGATAACCGCGACCAATTTTGTCAACTTCGTCAATCAGGATGAGCGGGTTCTCCGTCTGACACTTCTTTAAAGCCTGAATGATTCGTCCCGGTAGAGCCCCAACGTAGGTTCTGCGGTGGCCTTTGATCTCGGCCACGTCCGTCAGGCCCCCGACACTGAATCTGTAGTACTCCCTGTTGAGAGCGCGAGCAATTGACTTTCCGATGCTGGTCTTTCCGACACCTGGGGGCCCAACGAAGCAAAGAATCTTGCCTTCCACTGTGCCGCGGAGTTTTCCAACGGCGATGAATTCAAGAATGCGATCCTTGACGTCTTGCAGCCCATAGTGATCCTCGTCCAACACCTTTTTTGCGTTGGGAATTCCGAAGTTCTCTGGGCTCCTCTGTCCCCAAGGAATCTGAGTCAGCCAGTCCAGATAATTTCTCGTCACGTTGAATTCTGACGCCGCAGTCTCCAGGTGGGCAAGCTTGTTAAGTTCCTCATCAAAGACCTTCCGCACTGCATCAGGCATAGCGAGCTTCGCAGCTTTCTCTTTGAAGTTCTCTACTAGTTTGTCCTTGCCGTCGGATTCGAGCCCAAGCTCCCGCCGAATGCCCTTCATTTGCTCCATGAGCCAGTATTCTCGCTGTCTCTTGCTGATCTTGCTCTCCACATCTTTTGTGATCTTTGACTGCAGCTGCGCATTCATCAGCTCCTTCTTGAGCACAATCAAGGCTTTTTGCATGCGGTCCTCAACGTTTGTGCACGAGAGAACCTCCTGCAGCTCGCTCTGCTCCCCCGAGGACACCGCAGCAGCAAAATCGGCCAGTTTGCCGGGCTCCGACGTGACGTTGCCGGTAGACTGGCTCATGGAGAAAGTGGAAATTTGGTCCCTGAAAAGATTGTTCATGGTTGCAACCTCTTTGAAGACGTTGACAATTTCGTTGGTGACAGCCCTTATGACGGGGCTTTTTGGATCGTATGGCTCGTCTGACAGGTTCTCCACATTCACAAGACTGACTGGGTAGCGTTTGAGGAATGATGTCGGCTCATATTTCTCAGCCACTTGATCGGGTTTCTTCTCGACTGCCCCTTCTTCGAAACTCGCCACCACATCTCCCTTTCTACTTTGTTGGGCCTCGTCCGAAGCATTGTTTCGAGGGATGGGTTCCGGAATTTCGGGATCTTGCGTAGGATCTGTTTTCTTGCTATCCTGGCTGCCTGGAGGGAGCAAACTAGACAGCTTAATACGGCGGTGGGGATAAAGGATCGCAGTCAGGGCACCTTCTTGGCCATGAATGGGGAATGCGCTGGTGATCTGGGCAAAGACGCCCACATCATAGACGTCGTCAACGTTTCGAATCACATCTTCGTCATGGTTCTCATTCTTGAACAGGAATGCGCCGATATAGGGTTGTCCCCGCTTTATCGAATCAGTGATGGCAGTGGCAACATCCGGGTCTTTGATCGTAATCGCCTTGTAAAAGCCGGGGAAAAGTGGTCGTCTAGCGATGGGTATCGCTAGAACCTGTGGGTAAACTTCAGGAACTGTCGGCTTTTGAAGCGCTTTCTCGGTCGAGCGTCGACCGCGTCGGCCACCGTCGCCCCCTGATGCATCGCCACCCGAGCCAGCAGCGCCGCCAGCTGAGCTTGCTGCCGCGCTACCAGGTTTCCCGTCCTGAGATTGAGCGCCGGCATCAGCTTTTGAGGTTGCAACTTCTTCGTTGTTCTTGGTCTCAGCGACAACCTCCTCTGCATCCTTCCTGCTAGTCTTCGAATTGGCCTTGACCTCTTCCTCGGATAAGGGCTCTGTGCTGGGTTCGATAGACGAGTCGAAAAAGTCGCCCTTCTTATCCTTGTCCCGCTCCTTCCCCAATCTTGTGGTTGTTGTAAAGGCAGCTGCGCTCAGTTGTGAACGAAGGCATTCCGGTCGCAATCTACAGCTGCGAGGATTGGGACAGACAGGCGATGACGCCCAAGCTCGCAATGGCCACGAGTAGTACGGAACCCTCTTTGCGTGTGTCGCGGAATGCTCTAATATGAGGCGCCCAGAAAGGCGAGACCTGGGGATCATGGTCGTACTGCCGAGCTTTCATGAAGCTATCATCGGCCTTGGGCGATAAGTCGAAGACGGAGAACAAGACTGAATGCAAAACGAGGATCGGACGCCGACTTCGGAAGTCCAGCGAGCAGAGTCTGCAGATGCACAGCTGCGAAAATTTAAGCAGCGTCAAAGGAGACAACAGGTAAAGCTGCACCCCGTAGGCGAGCAATTATTAATGACGGCGTAATCCAACGACATCACCGAGGAGAAAAGAAGAAGTTACATGTAGGCCAACCAATCAGCGGCTTACTCCAGGTGTCGGATAAACTGCGGAGCCCAAGTTCCAGTGGGACCGCTGCCCGCAACGCCTCCAGATCATCCTCTGTGCCTCTTAACCCATCAGCAGCAGTACTGGACTATGTAACCGCGCTGGTCCCCTTGAGGACCAATGGCAGATCAAGTTGGTCTGGGACGCATTTTCGTCACATCGTAGCAGGCGTGCATATCGTGTCTAGTAGGTAGCGGGCTACGTGAGAATGTTACGTAGATGACGAGACCAACAGCGGCTTGGTAGAGTTCAACTTCAAGTCACTATTTTTGGTGATCTCTAGAGGCAGCAAGGATATATACATCAGGATACCATGCGCTTCGACCATCTTACTCATCATCACTCTGTATGCACTTTCCGGTCCTTCAAGACGTAATCCGTGTACATCAAGATACCATCCGCTTCGACCACCTCACTTATCATCACTTTGTGTGCCCTTTCCAGTCCTCCCAGACGTAATCCGGGGCGCGCCGGGGGCTCAAGCACATGTTCAGCCAGATGAAGCCCACCACAATCATCAACCCTAGGCATATCACCACCACAGGGGCTTTGACCGGCTTGTCCCCCAGAGAGAAGAGGAAAATCGTGAGTCCTCCATAAAAGACTGCCTGGCAGATGGCGAAGACAACTATGATGAACGCGGAGGACTCCTCAACTTGTAGCCGGGGTGTGGAAGAGAAGAAGCCCCAGCGATCGGGAATGCGGAATACCTTCAGCTGAATCCAGTAACACCAGGTGGCCAAGGCGAGACGACCGGGGTTAAGATGCCCGTCGATCACCGCGGGACCGAGAAAGGCCTTCAAGCCGGCACGGATATCGCTTAGCATTGTTCCTAGCATCTGGAAATCTACCTCTTAGCACAAGAGACAAGTTAGCTAGTAGAAACGATAGCTGGCCGAGGAATGACTTGCCTGGTGGAATAGATATAAATATATATATATATATATATATATATATATATGTTTACGACGCTGTTGTTCCTCTGCGGTAGAGGATGGTGGACATCGACAGCTGAATTGCATCCAGTCTGTAAGATTCGGGGGGCGGCGCCGGCTCTTTATAGGTTGAGCTGAAGGGCGCTTGACGCGTATATTCTACGTATTCGACTTAGCTCAGTCTGTCAAAGCCAAAATAAGATTTTCGGAGAAGCCTAGTAGGTCGCGGGCCGCGAATTGAAGCTTCGGGGTGATTCTGGTCGTCATTGTCCCGGACAGGGTATCGTCCCTTCTTGTTTTTTTGGGGGAGGGTAATATGCCTTCTTTCTTGGTCCTGTTATATATACAACTGAACCCATTCTGTAAGAGAGAAATGTTGCCAGGTCCTCAGACGTTCAGGAAAGATTGGTCAAAGGCGGGAAGCATGTGATTTGCAAGCGAATGTTTTTACGTAGGTAACCAACGATGTTTGGTGACGTTCCGGCGACACTGCAGTCAGGATGGAGCACGTGCGCTAGCGTGCCCACTGACAGAAGCCACACAAGGTGATGTCCATTGATGTCGCCCAACGTGGATTAAACCCATGGCTTTTTCATTGCATGCCAAACCCGAAATAGTTTTGAGCATTCGACAACGAATCATCGAAAGGGTTTTATGGGTGCTGGAGACACGCGTCGCTGAGGCATTTAGCCCGTGTTGAGCACACATTTCTCGCCTCTTAGTTTCGATACGCCCGCAGTTCAATCCCTTCCTGGACACGGCCCTCCCCCAGACGGCGCTAGGCATCTCAGTGTTCGAGACTCGTTCTTGAAAATACATCAGATAGCAACCTAGTGCATACATGTCTTCAAACATCCAAGATGGCAACGACATGGCAGAGCCTGTGTCAAAGCTCGCCCTGAACGAAAAGGATAACAAGCAAGAGCCTGCAAAGGCAAGACCAAAGTCCAAGAAGAAGAAAGAAGTTCTCGATTCCTGGGACGACGACAGCTCAGCATCATCTGACGTTGAGCCAACCACTCTCGTTCCCACGACGCCTTCATTGGCGCCACAGAATGTAGATGCGTCGCCTTTACCAGGCTGGACCGCACCAAATGTGCCAGACGGAAATGCACATCATGGCGTCAACTCCTCCAAGAGGCCAGAAAAGACAGACGCAGTCGCTCGGCGCATGATTGCCGCAGGACTCGGACTCAGGGCGCCCAAGCAGACAGAGGAACAGAAGAGCTATCAGGCGGCTATCAGGTTGCAAGAGCAGAAGAAAAAGGAACAGGCCCGGCTGGACGAGATCAAGCGGCAAGAGGAGGCGGACAAGGCGAAAGCAGCTGTTTGGGAGGATTGAAGGGGGGTCATGAAAACTCATTATTTGACACTTCTAGCTATGGCAAAGAGCGACAAAAGAACGCCCGCATTAGAAAGGCGATTCAACTCAACCTCTCTCAGCCTGCCTCCGAACTAGTGCCATCAACGTCTTTGAGAGGCACAACGTTTCCATTCTGCGTCAGAACAAGTTGCCCACCTGCTTTTCCGCCAACCGTGTGTCGGACGGTGACTCCCAAGCCTTCCAAGCCAGCCTCCTCCGCTCTCTTGTTCCACACCAGTTGCGTCACGATTCCGCCTTTGGAGCAGCAGATGTATGCCATGGGCCAGCGACTTCTGCCCAATGAGTCACGCACCCCTTTTGTCGCTGTCTGCTCGCTCGTCAGCACCCCCAGGACGTCAGTCCCTCGCCATCCTGCCGGGGCGCCGACGAAAGCACCCTCAAGCTCACGGATATGCTGCGGGCCTACACGACGAGTGCCAGCCTTACATTGAACCAATACCCTGATGGCTGTCGGGGGTGATGATGGAAGTGTCCAGGTGCCTAAGAGATCCGTCCCGTAGTCGGATGAACCTCCTATCCTTTTCAGAAAGAAGCCGTACTTGGACAGGGACGCAGATACCATGTATTCGTAGTGAGTGCCGATGTAGACTGTCGAGGTCTCGTCCAGCCCGGATCGTTTGGCATAGGCCAGGAAAGAAGCCAGACTTGAATGGTTTGTCGTTGGAGCATCTGGATAGATCAAGCGGGTGCTGAAGGTGACGCGGGCGAAGCCCGGCCGTGAACGACGGCATAGGTTGCGAATGACATTTTGCGCCCGCCGCAGCTGACAAGTGCGGAGGTGGATCAACATGACATTGACATGAATCTCATGATTGCATCGGTTACGTATTATTACTTTTCGGAATCGTGGATCATCACGCGGTGAGAGGCTTTTACGTAATATGACCAAGGAGGATGCCTACCCTGGAGACACCATTTACCTATGCAGGTGGCAGTACTTATTCAACTGTCCTGTTATTGTAAGTGACTTAAAATTTAAGAAAAAAATTAGTTACTCAACGAGACAATATTTCATCACGGCTATTACATCAAATGCTTGTGGGCCCAATTCAGTAATGTTTGTCCTTTTTTCCAGAAGCTTCTCTACCCGTATTTCACCCTACGGCTTCTTAACTGGCTTTAAGCAACTCCACAGTGCCTGAACTGGGCAATCCAACATCCAACCCCCAGACTGTCAAACGCATCTCAAGATACTTCAGAGCCTTCCAGAAGGTAGCCATGCCCCCTGTGCATGCTCCACTCTCGAGATGCTGTGCAAGGCCACTGACGGATTTGAACGACTTTGACGTGGGGTGCGGTCTTTGGGACTCTTTGTCCCCAAGCTTGGAGGGACAAAAGAATAATGGTGTGGAGTGAGCTGGCGACTGTAGGTGTTGTTCGAGGGCAGCCTTTGTCGGAAACGGGCGGCGGTTCGGGTGGCAGAAAGGACAACGATTCTGACACGTCTCTGCCACGACCATTGCCCACTCGTCGGATATCGTGCCGGAAGAAGCTGGTGTCCGGCAGTTGGGCGTGAGCAAAGACGAAGACGAAGGCGAAGGTGAAGGGCTTGAAGATGTCAGAGTCGAAGTTTCAGTCCGGTGAGCCACATCGCCGCCCAGCGAGAATGCCACCAGCCGCTTATCAACCTCGGCCATATCAATATCCAAGCCTCCTCCAGACTTGGTAATCAGCCGGTCTGTATCATGAGCAAGGACCAGTGCGTTGAGCTTGCTGCGGTTCATACCAGACGAGCAGGCTCCGCATTCAAAATGTTGCAAAAGTCCAGACGGAGTACGGAACGTCTTACTACACCCAGGAGCGAGGCACCGCACATTGCCAAGCGGGCGATGAACTGGAGATGCCAGATGCTGCTTTAGGGCTTTCTCATCCTTGAAATGCCGTTCGCAAGTTTCACACCTGCTCCGCGTGTCTCGGGGGACCTTGGTCTTTTTGTGCACCTTGGCCTTTATGTGCTGTTCCAGGTCCCTGGCGCTTCGAAACTTGCTCTTGCAGATGCTGCATTCGTAAGCGGCTGAGGATCGGTGGATTTTACTTGCCAGGTGGTGCTCGAGGGCTGCCGAGTTGATGAAGCCCTTATCGCAATCGCAGCATCGAAACTCGGTCGAGTGCTTTGAGCTCTGCAAGTGACTCCTCAGTCCTGAGGCGCTGGAGAACGGCTTGTCACAGTCGCCGCAGTAGCAATGGTTCAGTTTCCTCTGGTGTTCCGTCAAGACTTTCTTCGAGTTCAGCACTGCTGAACATTGTGGGCAGATGCAGATGTGTAGAGCGGCGTAATGGTCTTTGAGGCCTTGCTGTGAGCGGACGACTTTCGAACAGACTGGACAGACACAGCGGCCGGTGTTGCATGTATGCTGGCGAAGGACTGTCTCGGAGTCAACGCTTTCGTTGCTGATATCGCGAGCTGGTGCCATTGTGTCGACACAACAGGCGGCAATGTTGGTGATGAATGGAAGAAGAAATGGTACTTGTTTGTCAGTGGGAATTTATCGATTTAAATACAGCGTGCGTGCAGACTGATGCTTGTTGTGGCCAAGCCCCAACTCTATATGAACCGCTTGTGCATTTACAGGTATATGCATGATGATATGGCAACTAAGAAGCAAACCGGCAACCTGAACTCAGTTAGTCAATCAGCTTACCTGTCACGTCGGTGTCAAAAAAAGCGGCTCACAGGCCTCCACGCCACATGTAGCGTGAGCCGATTTTTTTGACACCGACGTGCCTGTCTGCTTTTGGGGCTTCAGGCTGCGTGGCGCTCTGGAATGTTCGCAATCATGGAGAAAGTATTACCTGTAGCCCTCAACTGAACGCGACGAACCACCAGAGGCTAAGGCGATTAGCACGGACGCACACATGTTCATTCGGGCAGCTCGACACTAAGTGACCCAAGTGTTTTCGCCAAATAAGATATGTTGATTTGTTCATAGGTTGTAGATGTCATACTTCGGCTCTGGCCATTACATGTAGTCGAAAGCCAATCGTTTCCGTAGCCCACTGTGTATACATGTACATCGATGTGAACACGCGAAAGACCTGCATTGATCATGGCGTGCAATAGAGTCAGAGCTAACTTGGTGAGAACGCTATGTACATGTAGCGAGTTCAGCAGCTTCAGTCATTTTAAAAGCAGGGGAGGGTTCTACTCGGCCCGCACCAGACGAGAAGCACGCCACGTACCTAAAACCTAAAAGAGTGTCACTTACTTTGTGCCTTGTCTGCGGACACGGCCAAATACGGCCTACCTGCTGTTGGATCGGTCGGTTGGTTGGTCATTACGCCTTGTGTGGGCCCGCTACGGAATCCTCGACAAAAAACTTTGTAAACCCCTTCCGGAGTTTCGGAGCCGGAGGCTTACAGCGATCAATACTACATGTAGGCTACAGATAAGATATACCCTGGGTGCCTGGCGATCTAGCGGTCCTACCGTGATGGCAAATATTTCACGAACTCCCGTGACGCCTTGTATCTCCACCATGCTTTTCTGCTGCCTACGGGCCCTGAAAAGCGGTTTGGGAGGATTCGGTCGTGGACCGTGCATTGGTCAATCGTCGCGAGAGTCACGGATCAGGCAGACAGTTTCAAATTGAATGAATACTCCGTCGAATACGGCGCTTTAGTACAGCTGGCATCAATATAAGAGGCCCGTTCTCGCTCATCTGCAGGGTCCGACGTCTCGTGCACTCTCCACGTTGGTGTTGGAACCCATACATCTCGACAGAGTGCGTGCGTCGTCATGATCTCGCTCAAGCAGCTGACGACTGTTGTCGTCCTCGCCTTTGCTTCTTGGGCTACTGCTCTCACCGACGAATGTCCCGAATCAGAGGATGCGAGACCTAGTGGAATATACATCATCTCTGTGAACAAGCATTACAAGCCAAAGGAACCCCAAAATCGCGAGATCCAGGCCGCGGAGAAGTTGACCTTCGGTGATGTCGTTTTCTACCATGGCCATTTCGAAAGTTCTGTCATCAAGGCTATAGAAAAGAATAAGCAAGTACGAAACTCACAGCCTTAAATGGGAAGGCGTTAAAGCGTTGCAATCAAATGATGCATCATCTAATACGATTCAAACAGGTCGATTTCGTGGAGCGCGACGAAGAGATAACACACACGACGTTTCTGGACCCGGACCGGTTGACTTCCTCTGAAGTAGCGGAAATACATGTAACAAGCCATGATGGGGAACACGAGGGCAATCCCCAGGGAAAAGGACGAAGCAACCCCAAAAGGAAACGTTCCAACTCGGTTAGTGGGTTCACCAAGGCTTGGAACCTGGATGCCCTGGATCGTCACATGCCGCCGAAGGGGCGCACATTTTACAGGTGGCACCGCAACAAGGACGCGGGAAAGGGCAAATACGCGTACGTTATAGACAGTGGCGTCAAGGATCATCCGGACTTCGAACAACGCGTCGAGCCTGGGAAGGACTTTACCGGGGGGTTGAGTAAACGCGACCTCCACGGCACCCTGGTTGCCAGCGCCATCATCGGCAAAGATTGTGGCGTAATCCCCCACGGCAGAGTCGTTGACGTGAGAGTCGTCAATAACTATGGACGCACTACTTATGTGAAAACACTAAGGGCGCTCGCTTGGGCCTATAAGCATATCATGGACAAAAGGAGGGAACGGGACGCGGTCATCAACATGTCTCTCGGTAAGTACGTCCAACCCAAACCATAGAGCGAGTACTGATCAACCCCCGTTTGTGTCTATCTAGCCCGTTGGGAGAGAAAGGCCTACAGAGTAGCTGCTTGGGCTATATGCAAGAAGGGAATTCTGATATTTACCAGCGCTGGAAATTCCAAGCAAATCCGGACGAAACCAGCCTCTCTGCCGGCCCCTATGGTGGTTGTTGGCGGCATGAACGAAACCTGGCATAGGTGGGAAGAATCAGGGATCGGTAATGAAGTAACCATCATGGCCCCGGCTCAAGATGTTATATTAGCACACGGCGATACAAAGCAGTACGTAAGGGTGAACGGTACATCGTTCGCTACTGCTTTTGCTGCGGGTGTTGCTCTCGAACTCAGCCGTACAGAGAATATCGCGGACCCTGAACGTCTCAAGGCCAAACTTGTCAGCACCGCGATAGAGAATAAGATGGCGGGTTATGAGGATGATCTGAAGGCGTTGCGGGCAGATAACGGAGATGTGCCGGCCAACCAGGTGACGTATCCCAATCTGGTTCTCCATAGCAGCGTTACGCCTTAGCAGCGATGAGCCCTCGGCTAGATAATACAAGTAGTATGCAGATTATATTGGACATGAACGAGAACTGGGCCGCACCGCCTTGGACTACCGTGACTACCTCCATGTCCTTACATGTAGTAATTACCGTGGTTAGATAAGCGCCCGGGCCGCGATGCCCCGCCATGAATTTCAACCTCCCCACTGTCGTCACACCTCGATTCTTACCAACTATTACTGCTTCTCAAGACGACACTCGACCGCCAACCCCCATCATAGAGCCACCACCTCGCGACCGCACACAGACATCGCACAAGAGCGCCATGGGCACCATTCTGCTCCCTCACCTCAACACCGGCTGGCACGTGGACCAAGCCATCCTCAGCGAGGAAGAGCGCGTCGTCGTCATCCGCTTCGGCGATCCCAACAACAACCCGGACCTCGACCTCATGGACGAGGTTCTTTCCAAGGTGGCCCCCCGCGTCCAGAAATGGGCCGTCGTCTACGTCTGCGACATTTCCAAGGTCCCCGACTTCAACCACATGTACGGTACGTGTCTCCGCGTGCGAGCTGCGCCCCGAAGAAGAAGAAAAAAAAAGAAGCTCATAGGCTGACCTGCTGCTTGCTACCTACCCTGACAGAGCTGAATTCCAACGAAGAGCCCTTTGCCGTCATGTTCTTCTTTCGGAACAAACACATCATGTGCGATTTCGGAACGGGCAATAACAACAAAATGAACTTTGTGGAAAAGGATCGTCAGGCCGTCATTGATATCATCGAGGCTGTCTATCGAGGCGCCACCAAGGGCAAGGGGCAGGTCAACAGTCCCAAAGGTATGTGTCCGTTTGGATCCGTTGCTCTCCACGCGCCGATTGCTAACTGCGGCCCGACCCCTAGATTACTCGACACGACATCGTTACTAGCCAACGTACGCAATCTCCGAGAAGAAGCAGAGAAGGCAAAAAGCCGTCATCTACGCTATTCGGGGCTCAATGTATCGACGCACCTCCATCGACCATTCCTCACCTCTACTTGCCTTCTTTGGTCTTACTATAGGGTCAGTCTGACGTAGACGTCTCAATTTATTCTATCATGTGCTGATGATAACGTACAAGACATGCATAATATGTATGCTTACATCTTCTCATCCTTCTCGGGTAATTGATAGTCCAGCTATCGCTTGTACACGTCTCCATCCCTCCCTCCACTTGTCTGACACGACTCAAGGCCATCTCAAAGATTCGGCGTGTGTGGCGAAAGAGCTTTGTGTGGCGACCGTGGCACGGCGTACGATGGCTGGGTCGCATCTCTGGGAATATCTTGCGACTGACTCCCGGCCCGAGCGAGTTTGGCCCTCGAGCTCGAGTGGTGTGTTCTCGTGACGAGCTCCGCGGGCATGGCTCGTCCTGACCGTCCAAAATGTGGTGTTTCATCTTCACCGTCTGAAACCTCCGCAGACAAGTATTCGTCGTCGGAACCAATCTCTCCGCCAGAGTACATTTGACGCGCTGTCGGGGCCGGAGGAGAAGTGATGGACCGCGAATGTAGATATGGTCGTGTTCTGGCCACGCTCGCGACGAAAGCGCCTGGATTCATGGTGTTGGCTGCTACGTCTCTGGAAATGCCCAGAGGCCGATCCATGAACCCGTTCTGCAGCCCGCCATTATTGGACGCTTCGTGTAGGATAGGCAAGATCTGTTCGTCGTACACTTCCGTGCTGGATTCGAATGCCTCAGGTGAGAATTCTGTGACCGTACGCGACGAGCGACCATCATCGTCTGTCTGTGGGCTAGACGGTTCGTCAAAGAACTCGTCGAGACTGTCCAGCTGCGTTACAAGATCCGCCACCGCCCCCCCTTCCCCGCGACCTTCATCCGAGAGCATCGTATCGGTTCTGTCAGCTGCGTCGAAGTACCCGTGGGGCAGGTCTTCATGGAATTCCACCTCGGTCGTTGGTGTGGCCTCCGCGAATGGCCCTTCGGCGCTTTGGCAAGTGTAGAACACGGCGTGTATGTTGCCTCTGGTTACCTCCGTCTTTCGCGCGGGCATGGGGATGGCCCAACCGGAGCTATCTGGTATGCCGAATAAGCTCTCGGTGCGTTCGTACTCTTTCCGGACCGCTCTGGACCGCGTCATGCTCATACGCAGGTGGTGCTTGTCCATGTGGCTGCTAGACATGTACATGATCTTGTCCAGCACTCCCAGAGCATCCATGCAAAACTCTGTCTGAAGAAGACGCAGGAGCGGCGATATAAGATCCGAGCCGTGACTCGCCATCTCCGGGCCACGCATGTCCACCTCCGGAATGACGACGCATAGTATACGCATCGTCTGAATCTTTACCCAGGGCAGCGAGTTTGTTAAGAAGCCCATCAAGAAGGTGATGAGCCTGAATCCAAGCTCAGGCAGATAGCGCTCCCTCATCGCCATGATGTAGCGGTTCAGGAAGTCCTCGCTGTCTTGCTGCTTTCCGGATATGAGATCGTCCAAGACGAGGCCGAGCGACTCGAGACCTTGTATATCGACTTGTACCAATAACGATCTCGCGCTTTTCAGACTTTCTTCAGCCAGAGTCCCGGATTCCATATCGTGCAGAAAACGAGGCAAATTTGCCAGCAGAGTGTGGAAAAGCCGCGTGTCGTTTCCGATGAGCGAGTCTCCGGGGATCTTGACGAGGCGATCCAGAGCGTCAAGGGTAGCTTGCCAACACAGCGAGGATCTCAGGCCTTTGTAGAGTAAGTCTTGAACTCCCTCAAACTGACCGTCCCATTGTTCTGGCTGGCTGCTTGCCATGATTCTTCGGGTCTGAGAAGATCTAAAGTCGACTTTGCCGATGAGTTGATTCAGCATCTCCACAGCCTCGAGAAACTCCCGCTCGTTAATCGAATCCAAACAAGCACAGGTAGTCCAGAACAGATGCGGGAGTGCCAGAAGTTGATCCGCGTCCAGTTTCTGTATCAGTGTTTTTATGGTGGTCAAAATCTCCATTGCAAACGACTGTATCTCGGGATCTTCATCGGCGATCGTATTGGACAACCTGGCGAGCATATCACCAAGCATGAATTGATCAACGGAAGTGAAGACACAACGAAACATTTGAAAGGAGCGACAGGCAAGGTGCCTTACGGGGCAAGATGTCGCCCATGTGAGACAGAGTCTCGCCCACTGCTCCTTGATATCCGGAAAGGCAACCTGGAACGTCTTGACCACCTCGGTGGCGAGGTACTCCATGCTTGGCGGTACTTTATTGTCGTAATGCTCCATCTTCCCATTGCTGTCTTCGTAGCCCCAGACCACCGCACGGTCGTGTTTGCGGATCAAGTCAACAAATGCTTCAATTGGCTCCTTGGGAACGCGTTGCGCTAGCTCATCCATGCGAGAAAGGACAAGTTCGTGAATGAGATGTACGAGCATCTCTCTGGCTTGCCCTTGAACCAAAGGTGTATAGTGGTCCCATAACACGGTGACGACTTGCAGTAGCAAAGGGACGCTATCGTGCGCTAGGCTGACAGGTGGCACCATGAGATCGACCAGCAATATCAACGACAACTGTCCGAGCGATAGCCCAGCTTGTTTCGTGCCAACTGGCAAAACGTCGTTGAGATCTGCACAGTATGGAAAGCTGCTGACATCCGGTGATGGAGCCACCGCTTCTCGCTTCTCATTGGGAACCATCGCTTTCGGGCTGATTTGAAGAAGCAAGAATTCCACGACATTGATGCTCGGTGTGCCGCTCGCCGCCGCAGAAAGAAACACGACTATCTGCTTGGCGTATTCAACAAAATTTTGTTCCCTGCGCTCCAAGCAGAGCTGTGTGATGAAGTCCAGGATGACGCGAACATTCCCGTGATGAGGTCCTGTTGCCAGTGCCTGCCACAATGCTTGGACTTCGTTGTGGAGAGCGCCGCTGGATTTGATGGTGAGCTCGAGGAGGTTGGCTAAGAGAACGTATGTGTGCGGTGTAAGTCCACCGTTAGGCTCCAGCCGGAGCTCTATCATCTGCATCCAAGGCAGCAGGACAGCGACGATGTTCCTCTGGGCCGGCGGCTGAATGTCTCTGAAATAGTACGCGAACTCGGGGAACACGTAGAAAGCCAACTCAGTGTAGTGTTTGGCGAGACGTTTTGAAATCTCAAACTGAGCGAGCTTGTAAACGGCTTGCGTTTTATCCGACACGCTTATATCCAGTTCCTGAATCTTTGAGTTTCGGCGGTGCCTCGACTCCAGTGAACGAAGCATGGATGACGCCTTGCATCTAATCTCGCTTCGCTCGCATCCCAGCGTGAACAAACAGAGGCCAAGCAGCTTCCAGAATGGACACGGATAGTCGACATGCTGCTGCAGAACATCGACGATGACCGCAAAATAGCTATCCATCACCTTGGGGACTTCTGCTAAGTAGCAGCGACCGATGCAGTGCTCAAGCAGGTGCGGATACTCGCGGTTGTGAATGATCAAATTGCTCAAGGCTCGACGGCCCATCAGGTTCATCCGATCACTACCCGAGTTGAAAATAGCCTCTATCCACGCGAGCATACGTCGAACATCGAATTGCAAGATGACACCGCTCTCGGTGGTGATGCTCACAGGACCGGCGCAGAGAGCAGCCATCGCACCCAAGGCAGCGTACTTGAGGTTGCGTTTCTCGATTGCCATGGCGGCTGTCACCGTCCCACCGTCTTTCATGCCCTGGTATTCAATCATGGATTGGCGCAACCTCTGTTCTCTCTCCTTATTCTGTCTGTCACTGGGCCAGACGCCACACCAATCCTCCATCAGAGAAAACGCGGATTTTCTCGCTTCGAAAGTCATCCATCTAGTCGAGTCTTCCAGTTTACAGACGCCCTCGAACAGTGCTTCGATTAGCCCGCAATAGTGCTGCCGGAGCCTTTGGAAGTCCCAATTGAGCTGCACCTCCCCATCCATCAGGAACAGTTTCAAGTCCTTGGCATAGGTAGTCAGGGCATTGAGAAAGAACTCCGATTGGTAGACTTGGGGCTCTTTGAGGAAGTGCGATGTGAGCTTGAAGACGTGCGTGATCTCGGTGCGAAGTAAATCCATCTTCCGATTCCTTCGTGGACTGCTGTTGGACCGCTGGTGCATCCGCATGCGGGCCTCGTGAGCCTCGTCGTTGCACAGTGACGCCTGAATCTGCAGTTCCTCCAGCAGGGTTCGATAGATATGTATGTTGACAGATCCCATAGCAACAACGACAGCATCTCGAACGGAAGTGGAAGAGACCGACAAGAGAGGCATGAGGTACTTGAAGAGCATCCTCGCTGTCACCACCTTCGACGAAGGTTTGGCGCCTTTTCGGGATTCTTGATTGTTCTTTGGCGTAGCTAAAGGTGTAGTGCCTGGATCTGCCAAAGTTGTGCAGGCAAAAATCAGATCGAACTTCCACTGCTCTATCGTGATTTCGGAATGAGCAATCGAAGGTCGACCCCCTGTTCGATTGCTGTGGTCGGAAGAATATGTTGGGCCTCGTGATGGCTCTGATAAAAGAACAATGGTTTTGTACATTTGAAAAATTCGGTTACATATCAACTCTCGACATATCGTCACAGTGATGGGACACCTCTCATAGGCGACACTGATGAGATTTGGGAACATCTTGAACCACAATGTGGCGTCGTACGAGATATCGCTGGTGCAGAGCTCGACCACCGCATCTTTGCTGTCGGTATTCTGCAATCCTCGGTGTAACCGGCTCCTCTCGGCAACCGATAAATGATCTTCGTTGAAGTTCATGAACTGGCTGGAATCGCCCTCCAATATGTTGATCAGTCGGTTCGTTTCACTCCGTTCGGCGGTGTGCTTTCCCAAGGCCTTGTCGAACTCAACAATGAGACGCAGAACCGTGACCGCGAAATGCCGAACACGTCGAGATGGCGAACACAAGAAGAATAACCCACGGGCCTCAACCTGTTCAGCTTCTGCCCATATGCTCGACAAATCCAGCATTAACGCTCGATTGCCTGCTGAGCTCTCCTCAGTCTGGTCCCCGGCTGCCTCTCTCGTTTTGAACCTGATCTCCTCAATCCAAATTTGAAGCAACTCGACGTAAAGTCGTAGTGTGTTCTCAATATGGTCCGGACCAAGCATGCCGCCGTCAGACATGGTAGAATATCGATCATCAAAATTGAAGATGAAGCGGGCAAATCCCATGGCAACCTGCTGCGCATGAGATTGCTTTGCAATGGCTTTCAAGGATACTCTGGAAGACTCTGCGATATTGCTCTGAACGTGTGCAGTCCCGGTACATAGCAAATTGATCAGCGAATTGAACGGAATGTCAACCGAGAGGCATCGAGGGAGGGCTTGCACAGCAACATGAAGCAATCCATAAAATGCTTGTTTTTGTTCCGAATGAGACTGATAGTCGTCCCGGCGCGAGAAGTTGAAGGTGTCCGTAACTGGGGTTTTCACACCGCCCGGACTGCTGAGCATCTCATCCAGAGCGGCTTGGCCCCCAAACGTGTTGTCACACACGATGGTGATCTTGCCCAGGATATGGCAGAACTGCAGATAGTATTCATGCACCACATCACTGAGGACATGAGTAAGAACAGGCCGGGAAACTGGCTCGTCCTCGATTTCGCGCTCGGGAACGGCCAGAAGTCCGTGTCGCGTAGGCGCGTGACCAGGATTGGTTGACGATCCATCGACCAAAGTATGGGTTTCGTGAAATCGAGGAAATGGTGGTCGACCTTGCTCGCCCTTCTCTAGATCCGACATTATGCATAGGAAGGCTCGAATACCGACTACCACCTTATCGGGGTCCAGCTGCTCAACACGCAATTCCCCTTGGGAGACCAACAAATCAGCGTTGACGAGAGGAAATACAAGGTGTCGAAAGCAATAATCTGGATACTTGAAGCCGATTATCCTGATTATTTGGATCAATGGCTCTACCACAGCGACGTCGGACGAGATGAGACCTCGCTTCGAGGACGGTAAAATGAACTTGATGATGTCATCGAGTTTTCTGGTCGAGCTATTAAGGGTTTCATTCGTCCGGTACAAAAGGGTCCACACGAGCCGTGCAATGACTTGCAAGCAGAGAGCTTTGGTGCCTCGATCCTTGATCTTTGTCTGCAGAGGCAGAATTAACTGGTGCCAATTTGAAGTCAAGCTGTCAGGTGAGGAAACGCATAATAAGGTGGCCTTGACCGGAAAAGCAGCGGCCCAGTGTCGAGGCTTGGCGAACATCTTGTCCAGACGAGGACGGATGGCTGCGAGAACTTCGGCCCATTTGGGGTGCATGAAATGACTGTTGCTCGCCGTTGCGGCGATTGGCAAAATAAGCATGTCGATAACTTGACAGAACGCGACTTTGACTCGTTGACCGTGACATTTGTCGAAAAGACGACCCAAAGAAATGAGAAAGTCGCAGGATCGCTCCCAAGCCGCCTCTGGGGAGATCTTGAGGCGTAGATGTTTCATGCCACCGAGGACGAGTTCTAGTTTTTCTTCTGCGTCTCGACCGGCTGACGAGGTTGGACTCTTGGCCAATCTATCCTGCAAGGACGCCTCCATGTCGTCAATGAACCGCTTAGTAACGCCAGGGAAATTCACCTCGCTCATATGCCCGAGAAGCTGCGCGAAGAGATTCCAATTTGCGAGTCGTAAGGGTGATACGAGAAGCTGCTCAGCATCGGCGTTCCTGAGTTGACCAAAAATGATGCTCTCTAGTCGCTCTTCGGTGTCAAGTGTGATGGAGCTCAGATTGCTCTGGCAAATCACCTCCAGGAGGACGCGGCACAAGATGTATGTCGACACGGTGGATCGACGCTCCTGCTCGGCGACTGACTCGGGTTTGATTGAGCCTTGACGTACGGCAGTATCAGCTCCGCCGTTCCCGGGAACTGCATTCTGCACAGGCTCCGTGTTTCGGCGCAATAATGCACCAGGCCCATTACTCCGCTGCTGCTGTTGTAGTTGACTCCGAGCTTCATTCGCGGCATCGCTCTTGGTCTTCCGCCAAAGCATCATTGAATCGATGAGTGCTTTTGGTTTGGGGCTCGCGATATGACCAAGAGCCACGATCAATTGATCGAAAGTGGGATCTACACCTGGACCGCAAATGCGCTCGATATGAGGTTCGGGATCGAAGGGCATGGTGATGGACTCAGCAAGTTTATCCTCGGCCTGCGTGATGAACTGGTACATGTAAGCGAGACGGAGGAATAAATCAAAGGATCCAACTTACAGAAGTAAACAAGACATGAAGGGCATATTCGCCCACCGTCTTCTGGTCATCCTTGAGAAGCCTAGACGGTTGCCGCTCATGCGTGAGCCGATCGCGATGCTGCTGGTTGTGGCCCGCTTCACTTTTGCGTTGACCTTGCTCTGCAAGCGTGGTATCGGACGAAAAAGATAAAGCTGTCGTGGTAGACGAAAAGCTGCTGTTCGCTGATTGTCCTGGAATCGCAGGCAATGGTCGCATTTGAGAAGCGTCGGGCTCTGGCCGCAAGGTCAAGGAGTGCAGTCCACCACGATCCACCCCTTGATCAGCGCCTACCACCACTTGAGGGCTGTGTGGCCCACTAGATACGCTTGCCAGGCTACCATCTCTTGAGTGCTGAACGCCATGAACAATCGAGGTTTGCCGGTGGTGACCGTAGGCGCTTCTACTTGAATCGACGAAGCGTTCTGCGGACTGTCCACCCAGAAATCGTGTTGAGGGACCGAAAGCTCGAGGAGATGGCACAGTCGTGGTCAGCGAGGACGTCTTGTCGGCAGAAGACTCGCGCGAATGCGCTGGAAAGCGCGTCGCCGCCGGAATGTGAATGGCCGAATGGTTTGCTTGATCCCAGAGAGGGTCTTGCTCGATGTTGTCCCCATTTCGGGCCACTGTTCGTGGAGACGACTTTGATGGCCCTTGCGACTTGTCAACATTGGCTGCCTGAGAGGGGCCTAAAACCAACATGCATCAGTACGGCATCAAGTCACCAGAGAAAGCTAAGCACGTCAAAAGAAACGCCAACGTCATGCAGGCTCGAGGGGTGGTGGTCAACGAAAGAGACAGTGTAATCATTAAAGGTGTGCCAAAGTCCTTACTCATCGCGTATGGCAATGCTGGTCGACTGCTGCTGTCTGTGACCAAGCTCTTATCGTCATGAAGACATAGCAGCGCATCAGACCAGACGTTGCGCGTGGAAATGCTGTTGCGAGCTTGCACTGTCCGCAGGTTGAGACATGACACAATCACCAAAATTCAAGGGGTAATGAAGGGGTATCAAGAGGCAATTAAAATCGGAAATGATGAATTGTCCTCGATCGCAGGACGACCGTGGCATCATTGTCGAATTAGATTCGAGGACCTTGGTAGGCAGCTGGCTGTATAATTGCGGCTGGGCTTTGGCCTAGGCGCAAGACGATGACTTAACTCTTAGTCAGTCGCGGCCCTCGACAGCCCCCGCCAAAGACCGGGGTGGCCACTCGGTTGGAGCGTTCAGCGTGTTTTCTCTGATGACACCCAGTGTTGGTTCAAGCCTTCGAGGTTCTTCCTAGCTACCGAGTAATACATTGATTCGTCCACGGGTCCGGGATAAGGTTAGAATCTCGGAATATGATGGTTTCGTCCACATCATCACGTGTCCAGGTACATGACATACTTCGGAATACCTACCTCGGGTCCCTTGAGCTCGACTGTCTGACATGCGTCCAGGGCTTCAAAGCGTTCAGTAAGCCATCAAGAGGCGTCAGCGGTGATTATTTCAAATGATGATCCAACATTCCTCGATCAACTGGTTAACCTTCTCTTTCATCAGCTTGGCAAGCAATGCTTACTCAAAGGTAAAGGAGTAGTACCGTTACCTTCGTTGTCCGCAGCTGGCGAAATGTAACGCTAGGTATGTTCGAGAAGCCTCCAAGGAAGACGTCGAATTGGCGATTACGTATGCGGAGTACTGGCCGAGGTATTACAAGTACGTGGGTGCCTGGAGCCCAAGTATTACTGTATCGGACAGCTTTTGAGGCCTTGTCGGCGATTTTCTTCTCTCCAGAACCTCGGTCCACTTGAGCCGGCTCACTTGGTGTTTCTGCCTATTATGAGATGCCTGACAATATGAGGGACTGCAGCGACCACTGTATCCGCGGTTCGGCCGAGCCCGACTTTTTGGTCCAACGTCAAAAATACATAATACACCTGTACACAAATACTCCGACTACAACTGCTTAGGTAGGGATTCGTGGAAGCACTGGAGGCAACGTTTGTGTGTACAAGTACGACGACCCCTGGCCAGGGCGGTGGGCGCGCACGCGGGTCATCCAACATCCCGGAGTGGCTGTTCTGCTGGTGTGGACAGTATTACGTACAAATACAAGCAGTAATACCTGTTGGTGCCAATTCCCAAGCCAAACCATTGTTTTTGGCCCGGGTTAATCGGGAAGCCAGAAGAATGATGACGATGATGCCTTCCGATTATCATCACGAATTATCCACTACTATCTACTAGTAGTAATCGTGTATCTCTGTGAATATTATGTTTCGTTGGCATGTATTCAACGTTGCGGGAGTGCACAAGGTAAGCACATATTACGACATAGGGCGTCAGACTTGTAGATATTTCCTGCATGCTTAGCGAGAAACTACCGGTATACTTCTAGCAGTAACATGAAATCAACACCAGTGAGCAGATATCGAGACAAGATTTTGAAGAGGTTGATGTGCTCTCTTGCGCTGGATCCTGTCAAAGCCCAGTCCATAGGGTAGGTTCCCGGGGTGTCGGGATGACCTGTCAACTGGATGGATCATGGAAGGCTCGATAGGGTCCGCACTATCTGCTAGTACTTACTAGTAGTATCTACCTACCTTACTGGTACTACCGCTACCGGTGTAATTACCGTGTATGACCCGGGTACTTCTAGATTCATCCACCTCGGCGCGGGCAGAAACCTGGCTCTAAAATTTGTCTATGTGTCCGCAGTCTCCGGTCACATTCCTCGTATACTCCTTTCCGCCTCCCCTTCTTTCTCTTCGCTTTCCTCTACCTCGGCGCTTCCGCCGTCACGACAAAGCTGGCCCGGCGGCTTGCAAATTCCGTTCGATAACGTCCATAGGCATTTAACTCGAAAACCGCTGGCCGCCGCCATGGCCGAACTGGACACTTTGGACATCATCGTCCTCTCGGCGATTCTTCTCGGCACTCTCGCCTACTTCACCAAAGGCACGTATTGGGGAGTCACGAAAGATCCCTATGCGAACGCTTTCGCCAATTCCAATGGCGCCAAAGCCGGACGAACGAGGAACTTCCTCGAGAAGATGGAGGAAACCGGAAAGAACTGCATTGTCTTCTACGGATCGCAGACCGGAACCGCCGAGGACTATGCCTCGCGTCTGGCCAAGGAAGGCAAGAGCCGCTTTGGCTTAGACACTATGGTCGCTGACCTCGAAGATTACGACTTCGATAATCTCGACACTGTACCGAGCGATAAGGTGGTCATGTTCGTTCTGGCTACTTACGGAGAGGGCGAGCCTACGGACAACGCTGTCGAGTTCTACGAATTCATCACGGGCGAAGACGTCTCGTTCTCGGAAGGCAGTGATCCATCCCTGGGCAACCTCAACTACGTGGCATTTGGATTAGGCAACAACACTTACGAGCACTACAACTCTATGGTTCGTAATGTTGACAAGGCCCTGACGAAGCTCGGAGCGCATCGCATCGGCGACGCTGGCGAAGGCGACGATGGCGCCGGAACTATGGAGGAAGATTTTCTCGCTTGGAAAGATCCCATGTGGGGGGCTCTTGTGTCGAAGATGGGCCTTGAGGAACGCGAGGCTGTCTACGAGCCTACGTTTGATATCGTGGAGCGCGAGAACCTCACCGTGGACTCTCCCGAGGTGTATCTTGGCGAGCCAAACAAGATGCATCTCGAGGGCACAGCTAAGGGTCCTTTCAATGCTCACAATCCCTACATCGCACCCATAGCCGAGTCCCGGGAACTTTTCACTGCTAAAGACAGAAACTGCATACACATGGATGTAGACGTCAGCGGCTCCAATCTAGCATACCAGACTGGTGATCATATCGCAATCTGGCCTACGAACCCTGGTGAAGAGGTTGATCGATTCTTGGATATACTCGGGCTGACGGACAAGCGAGATACCGTTGTCAGCGTGAAGGCACTGGAACCCACGGCAAAGGTGCCTTTCCCGACTCCAACAACATACGATGCAATTGTCAGATATCACTTGGAGATATGCGCACCAGTCTCGCGTCAATTCGTATCTACTCTTGCGGCATTTTCCCCGACAGAAGAGAGCAAGACGGAGATGACAAGACTTGGAAGCGACAAGGACTATTTCCACGATAAGACTGGTTCCCATTTTTACAATATCTCTCGGCTTCTGGCCACGGTCAGTAAAGGAGAAAAATGGACAAAGATACCCTTTTCTGCCTTTATTGAGACATTGAACAAACTGCAACCGCGTTATTATTCTATATCTTCATCGTCGCTGGTGCAGCCGAAGAAGATATCCATAACAGCGGTAGTCGAGTCGCAGATGATCCCCGGGCGCAGTCAACCGTTCCGTGGCATAGCGACCAACTACCTTCTAGCGTTGAAGCAGAAGCAAAATGGCGATCCCAATCCGGAGCCTTTTGGTCAGACCTACCAGATCATGGGCCCTCGCAACAGGTTTGATGGAATTCACGTGCCTGTCCATGTTCGACATTCCAATTTCAAGCTCCCCACGGACCCGGGGAAGCCCATCATCATGATTGGCCCCGGTACCGGAGTTGCCCCTTTCCGCGGTTTCATTCAGGAACGAGCAAGACAGGCGGCGGACGGTGCCGATGTCGGGCGGACTATTCTCTTTTTTGGCTGTCGTAAGAAGACTGAGGATTTTCTTTATGAGTCCGAATGGACGGTAAGCAAGTTCACGGGGACTCTGCGGCGGGCATTCATATGTTATTTGGTTGGCTGACACGTGTGCAGCAATACAAGGAAGTTCTTGGGGACAAATTCGAGATCATCACGGCGTTTTCGCGAGACGGCCCCAAGAAAGTCTATGTACAGCACAGACTAAAAGAACGAGCCGCGGAGATCAACGAGTTATTGAAGCAAAAGGCGTACTTCTACGTCTGCGGCGATGCAGCTCACATGGCTCGCGAAGTAAACACGGTCCTTGCGCAAATTATTGCCGATGGACGCGGCATATCGGCGACAAAGGGAGAAGAGGTTGTCAAAAACATGCGAGCGGCAAACCAATACCAGGTACGTTCTCTACGTCTACTCATTTCGTTAAAACCTGAGCTGACCGATGCGCTTTCTTCTCTTAGGAGGACGTTTGGTCTTAGACGGCGGAGAACTATAGTTGGGACTTCCGGTCGAGTCAATGGATGGATAGGCTTCTTGACGGAAGCCACGGCGGGTGGCGTTGTGCATACTTACAGTCTACATATATACAGCCCTCTCCTCTGGAACTCTAGAACAAGGAAGAATGGCCTTGAGGGCTAGTGGAGGATACATTGTTTTGTTATTTCCGATGTTTTCCAAACGATATCGAGAAGGTATGTTCGCCAGGATTCTTTCATAAATAGAGCTTCTCAGACAAGAAATTGACCTCCATCACGTATACTCGACGCTTGTACAATTTGACCCTGGACGGGTAAAGAGAGCAACGAGCTATGAGCCGCAGTGTCTATAACTGGGGTATATTGATGTCATGATCCAGCCGGCTCTCTGCTACAGCTCGATGGACAGCCTGGTCACTTCGTGTACGGCGACATGGTGGGTAGAAGTTCAGAACCATCGTTTGTAGTCTGAAAACTCCGGGCTTGCGTCCGTGAATGATGTAATACGATTGCACGGGTCGATGCTACCCCATCCCGCACGTGCAGGCCCAAGCTTTGCTCCAGCACGGGGTGACGGGGGCTGAATACATAGACTGTGTGTGCTTCTGACGCACGAGTACAACCCTCCCGGTAGCGCTCAAGCTGGCGACTATCGTAGGCACGCCTTTCTGCGACATGTTCCAGCGACCCCTACCACCACGTAATCGTGGTTAGCCTCATACCGACCTGACATGCTCAGATGGTATCTCAGCTCTAGATTTTTCGTCGAATCTGTCTTGCGGCGGGCCAGATATGGTGTGCAAGTGTCTTGTAATGACGAACCAGATTCAGATCGTGACAGTGTGCGGTAACGTGTTCGTCCTTTCCATCCCAATCGCTGATGCCTTCGTCTGCGGAGTATCATTAGCGGTAGCTGGTTTCTCCCTGCTTCGTCCTAGGTGCGCGAACGTATCCACCAGCAACTGGACCGTCACTTCGGGTAAAGAATCAGATGCAGGACTCGTTGCTGCAGCTAGGTTCGAAGTGCCGCAGGCATTCTTTACTGACGGTACCGTGGAGACTTGGGCAGTCTTCTCCTATATGTTTCAGACTTGCATGAAAAGCTTCAGCTGACCGTTCCAGCATGCATACATTTCGGCACCTTTCCATTGGGACACCGAAGATGACCGACTTGCTACGATGAAGTAGCTGAGATTCATCTGGCCCCGATCCTGTCATTCGGTACAACTGCGTCCACGTCATCTGAGAATAGTACTGGTTCAGGAACATATGACAAGATGGAACGCTTCCCCTCGTCTTCTCGATCGTGCGTAAAACTGGACTGGGACCACCAGACATCGGGTCAGACTTACAGACCCTTTTCTGGGCTTGTGCAGTCGTCGTCAGCAAACGTTGCGGCGTGACCGATCCCGGCTCAGCAGCTCAGCCAACTACTGTTGGGGGTTGCCCGCCCATGAATCTTCTTCCGCCTAGCACTTGCTGATGTTCAATCGTCTGGCACTGTCGCGCCTATCGACGCTACGACGCGTTCCTGTCCGTATGTATGTACTACCACAGTGCAGCGTGTTTTCTTGTTTCCGGGGGCTGTGGGGTCTGATAGCCGCCGGCCCTGAGTGGAGAATATGTAGGTGCTCGTTGAAGCTACCAGCAGCATCAACGCTGCTGACCGACTCCATCCAAGGCGCCTTCACAGACCGTATTCTTGGCCCTAGCTCCGGGCGTTACTAGAGTGTCCGGGGCTGAGCAGGAAGTGCCACTTTTGAACCGTGCTTGGTGGTCGTTCTATCAGCAATACAGCTCCCCCATCGTGTACATACTTATCTCCCTTGCATGAGCATCGTTCTCTCCGGATCATCTTGCGCTAAGGTCTGTTCCTATGCTCGACCGGCCCAAGGTCACAGGATAAGGTGGCAACAGGTGCCATAATGCAAGACCATCGCTCCGTATTCCGGGCTTAGGGAGCCAGCCGAGCCGGACCAAACGAACCATGTTACTACAATGTGAAGGGACGGCCCGAGGAGGGCCAAAACCAAATGCTCTCTTGCTTCCAAGTGCCCGCACAGGTGAGTCGCATGGAGCTGTGAAGCTGCAAGTCGGATGCAGGGCTTGACAGGAACCTGATCCCACTCGCAATTTGACCCCCAATAGCAAACAGAACCGAGGCGTGAATTTGGTCGGACCGTTACCGTTAAAGAAAAAAGCAAGTGATACAGCGGCCGATCTCAAGGGAGCGGCGGCAGGCTGTCTGTGTTTTTTCCGGGCATGGTGAAAAGTGTTGGGGGCGAAACGACATATAGGATCTTAGTTGAAGCTGGAAGTCCTTGTCAATGACACGCTTGACGTGCGAATCGACATTAATGTGAGCGGTGAGAGTTGTTGTTCTACCTGTGAGAGACAGCCTGTTGATAAATAGTCCCTCCAGAGCCGATGGACGAGGTATCAAGCCGCAAAAACAGTTTTGTGGTGACACCAAGGCGCTTGTCGAGATGAAATGCTGTCTCAGATGTCCCGAAAAAGCAAAACCAGTGGAAAGTTGAGAATCCCCTTTTGGTCCGTTTGTCCATTTGCCCGATGATAGGACATGGTTGGTCTCGCCCCCTCCATATCGATATTGGGCACAGCATTGTTGAAGGCGTAGAAGAGACGATGCTTCTTGGTTTGAAGGACATCCGCCCAAGTCGTCGCAGCACTTGCTTTCTCGCGCACCCCGAAAGCGGCCTCGGTTGGCTATTCCAAGTTTCTTCACGTCCTCGTGGATGCGCCGTGGCAGCAGCTGAAGCCGTGAAAGACATCGCAAGGTGCGTAAGACGCGAAACGGATCAATGACCGGTGTGCATCGCCACATATTGATGACAGACTGCGAGATCGAGGACCCGTGAGCTACAAGAGCTTCTGTTGACGCAGGCAGTAGCTTCGTGACGGCCAACACCAGCACCATTCTTGTCGAGCATCATTTTCGTTGATAGAAACAGGGCACCGTCGACAGAACCATTGCCCCGTGTCGGAGACCGAGATACTCTTGGGGCTTGTTGTGTGCTTTCCGGCACAGCAGTCAATCAGTCACGGATGACAGAGGCCTTGCTTCGCTCTCTCACGGCGTTCACGCGTGGCGGCGTCCGTTTTGCCAGCTTCCAAGCTAGAATTTCGGAGATATTCGAAGCGAGAAACATCGGTTTTGGTTCGGCTGATATCGAAAGGGTCAAAGTGAGCATTGGATTCGGGACGGAAGATTGAAGCTCATGCGGTGAGGCCAAGGTGCTGCAGCGGCGTGCTTTGGGCCTACCTTGGCAACAGGTTTGGAGCTTCCTTGCCTTGACTTACCTGAAGTCACCACCCTCTCGCGCTTCATACCTACCCGAGGTACATATATTCAACATTGCCTATCAAAGGTAATACCTCCTTGGGGATCGTTTCATCGACAATAAGTGCTGCCAAGTGCTAGTAGCAACACTTGCAAGTGTTACTCCATTGTACGGCAACATCGAAAACCACCGGCTTCGTTGAGGACAACCTCAACACCTCGATACACGACAGGTAGCTACCTACGCTCTGCCTGCTAATACCTACTGCCACCTCTACTAGGTAGTCAGACCTACCTCTACCAGTAGACAGGCATCCGTGACAGTGGTCAAGGGGCAGCAGAGGGTCCCAGGTGTGAGGGTTGAGTGCTGGAATAACCTGGAAGGTGTCAATCGTTGTTGAGTGGCCACCTGCCACGGGCCATTATCGCGCTGAACCGGCAGTCGAGAAGTTCATTGGATCCTACTATACCTAGGTAGGTACTGGTATTGCTGGCAGAGCGAGTCGCGCCTGAGCCCAGCCCTGACGCCTGGCTCTGCTGTCTTCGTCGGTTTCGTCATATCTCGGCTCCCCGTGCATCTTCTCTCCCTCCTTTCTCTTTTACGCTCTCTCATCCCATCTACGCCTGATCACCCTCACTCCTGCTTTCCTTTCGCTACTCCTACGTCCCGACCTGTGCACCCTCACTGAGGCCATTGAGAGCCTACCTCTGAGTTCCCGAACATCGAGCAATCAACGCACCGGCCCCTTCTTTTTGGCTTTCTCTTCGCAGACCTTGCCCTCTCTGGCTTACGTTCTTTGCTATCGTGACTCCTTCCTCGGTGCTTTATTGGAGCAGCGTCGCAATTACCGCAACTATCATCACGGTAGACCACTGGGTAATAGGTGAGTTCCTCTGTTTCCCTTGCTTAGTTCGCGCTAGCCCGCTATCAAAACTGTTGTTGCTGTGCTTCTATTGCATCTTCTTCTTCCTCTTCTTTTCCGTCTCTCCCTCCCTTGTCTTCTCATAGCATCAGACAGAAGCACAATCGCTCTATTCCACGCTCCTCTGTGGCTAATTGATCTGTCTTGAAGCGCAATTTTGCTCGATAGCTTGTCCTATCTTACCTCCTTTCGCTCCATCTCAGTGTCTTGGTACGGTCATTTGCCCTTTGGCCACGCGCTTGTTTGCGCCATAAGTAGTCAAAAGACGAGACAACGTGAGTCCTTGGCTCCAGTGACGTTCACCACGGTCTTTCCCCTTCTTTTCGAGGCTTTGCGGCCGTTCACCATCCTTTCCCATCATCCGGCCGATCTATTCGCACTCGATCACTCGCTCTGTTCCTTTTCTCTCGCAAAAAGACATGAGGTCCTCATGTTCAGGCTTACTCGCTCACTTGTTCTCATAGATATCCGTCCCCCGGTCGGACCGTTTTATATCTCGTCATCCATCGAAGCTGATCTCGTGTACTCGAGTAAGTCTTTCAATCGGCACACGACCCTCCCTTTGCGAATACGACAACATTGCATCTCTACATGACACTTGATTTCACTCTGCGAATCATTCCTTTCTTCAACTACGATCCAGCACCGCGCTAATGTGACACTTCTCTGAATTCTGTTCGAACTATCGTTCAACGTTCTGCGTGTTGCATTGTGCCATTTCCTGGACTAGGAGCTGACTTGAGTCATGAAGAACAGTCAAAAACCTTATAGCTTCTTGCCCTCGACCGATTGCTCAGCATGGAGACCGGCAGCGGTGTTGCTACATCTTATCTCCCCAATCCTGCCAGCCGCGGTCTCTCTGCCCACGGCCCTCCTCAGACAACCGGCGACCCGAACGCCATGATGAGCCAATTCGCCGGCCTTTCGATGGGAGGATTGGGTATCCCAAACAACTCTGCATCAATTCCTATGGGACCGGGTCATGCTTTCATGCTCGGGTCTGATGGTCAATTTGTCCTGGCTCCAATGCATGCTGCTCAGTCAATGGGAATGGGTCACGGAAACGAAAACCCATATGCCAGCTTTGCAATGCCAGCCGCTGGCTATGGCTCGCCCTACGTCGGAGTTCCCATGCCAATCATGCCTTTCACCCCTGGCAGGCCTACGGCCACTCACCCTCGTCTTGATCGTGGTCATTCTGACGTACCTGGTTTGGAGAATCGACGCGGCTCATATTCGACCACGGAGTCGACACCCGCGACCCCATTCTATGGAGCTGTTTCTCAGCGCGACGGCGGCCCCCGAGTCGCCAACCTTGATCGCTCCGCTTATACCACCCCATCACCTCAGCAGATGGGCATTGCGGCGTTGCATGCAGACCCAACCAAATCTACCATCGCGGCGGTGTCGGATCGCACCGTTGATGAGTTCTTGAAGAAGGACCCCCCTGTGCCTCGAGCTGTCCCTGCAGTTTTCACTCCTCCCAGCCAAATGAAAAGCCTGGAGCAGAGCCTTGAGAATCGAATTCCTGGCAATCGAAATGTCTACATCCGAGGACTTCATCCTACTACCGATGACGAGCTGCTCTACCGATTCGCCTCACGATTCGGACCTGTCGAGACCTCCAAGGCCATCATTGATACTGGCACTGGAGCTTGCAAAGGGTGAGTAGGGTTCCTCAAAAGAGCAGTGCCGAGCTCACCAAGGTCACAGGTTTGGCTTTGCCAAATTTTTCGACGTGCATGATTCCGAGATGTGTATTCGTGGCTTTCATCGACTTGGATATGAAGTTGGGTTTGCGCGAGTGAGCTGAACTTAGCGACTGTGATAGCTGCCCAGGCAACCACTAATATGTTCGCCAGGAGTCCTTCAATTCCCGGCTTAAGGCTGAGGGTGATGAATCTTCGACCAATCTCTATATTTCCAACTTGCCCAAGACCCTGACTGAAGTCGTACGTTACCTGTGCTGCTGTGACCGTGGGTAAACTGACGGTACGAATCAGGAACTCGGAACGATTTTCTTGGGGTATACAATCCTTTCCAGCAAGATTCTCCGAGACAGCATGGGAAACAGCCGAGGTGTCGGCTTCGCTCGGTACACGCCTATCATTGCCCTGTGCTAGTTTCGCCTGCTCACCATGTAATAGATTTGAGGGCCGTGATATTTGCGACGAAGTCATTCGGAAGTTTAATGGGGTCGGGATCGGTGAGGAGGGATTGCTCATGAACATTCGATATGCCGATACTCCAGCTCAAAAAGAGCTGAAGCGCGTGACCGCCGAGAGGCGTCAGTTTCGAACGAACGAGTACAACATCGGCGCTTATGGCACTCCACTGGTTGGCATGAGTCCCACGCTCTATGGGCAGCAAGCCCAGTGGCGACGAACTCTTCCGATGTCGCGCAGGTGAAGCTCCTACGTTCTGTCTTAGATTGACTACGATTCACTGACTGTGTGGTAGTGTTTTGACCTCGTCTACCAATGAAGATTCCAACATGATGAGGCACATGGATGCCCGACGCGGATTAGCCGAGTAAGTTGCAACACGACTTCTTTTGGTAATTACTGACATTGTTGCTAGGACCGCATCGAGCGCGAGCGCGAGCGCGAGCACGGATGCTGCGGCCTCAACTCCCATGTCGTCCGAAGGCGATGATGGCATCACGATTCACGCAGAACATACCATTGTTGCCGCTGTTACTCCCGAGAGCCGCCAGCCGTCCCCCTCGCCGAAGGAGGTGGCGAAGACCGAGGTTCAGAAATAATGCCATTTTTTGTCATCGGTATTCTCTCTTTTACATATCTTGGAGGCTTGATCATTCCTTTGGCCACGGATAATACTTGTTTCTTCCTTGCCTTGCCTGTCGGTGGCTGATGCGCATTGCTTTCAAACTACACTCATGGTATCACGGAGCATGTTACGGAAAAAGTTGGCAGCTACATTTCATATGCTTGTGTGTATGGTGAGAATTCCGGCCATCCTTTTCTTTGTCAAGTATTCTAGACACTAGACTGTGTCGTCCGCTGTATTTAAAGCCGCCAGGGACAAGCAATTAATGGGCACATCTTTTAGACATGAAACTTCATCGTCGTCGTCGAGGTTCACGAGGATTACCGGCAGATAGACTGCAAATACTGAAATGCGTCATGGCTCGTGCCTTTGTTAATGTAGCTGGGGTATCTGATTTCATAAATGCTTCGATCAACAGGGCATGATCTTCCTCTCAACAACTACTCGCCATTTACACCAGCCTCCGGTCTGGAGACTGGCTGTATAGCTTGACTTCCGAGCGTCTTCGTTGGTGAAGGCTCGCGTTCGATATTGATAACCGGCCCCATGTCACCTCCATCGTCCCCGTCGCCTTCTGAATCTTCGTCTGTTTCTTCCGCAAAGTCATCCTCTCCTGCGGTTGCGGCTTTCTCCTTGATAGCGGCTTCCAGGTCCTTCAGCATCTTCTTCGTGAAGCCCGAGGCCTCCACTACGGCATCTAGCCTTTTGCATCCTCCCGTGCCCACGGTCTTCTTGGCGCTCTTGAAAAAAGGCCCCGGCTCCGTGCTTGTGAAATGGAATCGTCGCGAGAAGAAGCGCTTTATGCATTCTACATCTCGATCAAAGTACATTTCGGCGTTCTGATGCTCCATCGACACCATTTGCGGAAAATCAATGGCGATGGGCTCCAGTTTGATCGCTTCTTCACCATCTTGCGAAGTCGTTTTCACCTCCTTGATAAGAATGTTGAATTCGTTGAAGTCACCATGGATTAGACCATGTTGGGCGAACCGAAGGATGAGTGCAATGAGGTCCGCGTAGAGACTCGCCGGGTCAGGAATGTTAGCGATCTGTCGGAGCGGAAACGAGTCAATTAACGTCATGACAATAGTATGCCTCGACTGTGCGAGAGGTTCTGGAACCGCAAAGCCCTCGTCGTATAACGCTCTCATGAAGGCGAATTCCTTCATGGCAGCCAACCTCGAAAGATACATCCAGGATCCCGACGCTCGGTTCTTCAGATAGTCTCTGTTTGACTTGACGGATCGGAACGAGATTCTGCCCAGTCGGTGGATCTTCAAGACCTTCTGGACCCCCTCATCATCCGCTACCAACATGATGTCGCTTTCTTTACCGACGCCGATGCGGTTGCCAACGCTGTATAGATCTTTCCGTGAGGCGTGGGTATGAAGAGCGAGATAGTCCAAACCGCCATATGTCAAGCGGTAGCCATCGTATTTGGCTTCTTTGACTCTCGCAATCAGACCGACTTTAGCCAAGGCTGAGATGCTCCTGTGAACTCCGCTTGCGCCGCCCCGCAGTTTGGAAATCTTTTCGATCAATGGCGTCGGGACGATTTCGTGGTTTTTACTACCCATCTCGACCTAGAAAAAAAAAAGGTCAGCGACAAGGTGTTGCAACGACTGTTGTTTGGGGGGAGGAGATGGACTTGCTGCTGTCAGAACTCGCCAGTCCTCTGACGCCAAATGGCGCATCGCCCGTGTGTCTAATTTCATCGCGGCGAAGTGTTCGTATGCTCTGCTGAATCGGCTCGAGTTATGATGCTTGACGAGCTTGATGGTGGGGGGACGAGGAACAAGATTGATCGGCAGATAAGTAGGTACGAATCGATATGCGCTTATCGTCACCTTGTAGAGAGACTTAAGCAACCACGTGACCGTCAATGAGGTCTCGGCGTAGCAGGCGGCAGCGGCTCACGTAACCAGGCACCCAGAGCTCCGAAGCATCAGCTCGCTCCGCTGCCGCACAGGTTCTTTAGAGCTTTACAACGATCCGTCACTCGCGACCAACCCAGCCTTGTATTGACTGCCCGCCTTGATAAGCTTGTTGGAGAACTCGAATTCGACTGTTTCTTTTCATTATCGCTCTAGTGCCTGGAAGTTCTAAGCCACAGTCGCTTCTTAAGCCCCCCTCCCGCCGCCGCTGCTTTCGCTGAAGGAGCTCCGCGTGGTGCTCAGCTCCGTCATCGAAATGGCACAAGACAGCGATGCTCCGAAAGGCGAGGACAAAGGGAAGGGGAAGGAGGTCGAATCCACAGAAGACAAGCCCATCCTCAATGGGAAGAAGGAGGATGATAAAAAAGATGGTAAGTTGCCTTTGAAAGCTCGTTCGACCTGTACTGCTCGCTAATGATAATGCTAGCGACCGAGGAAGAGTTGAACGAAGAAGATCAACAGTTGAAAAACGAGCTGGAGCTGATAGTTGAACGACTAAGTGTGAGTACGAGGAATGGCGGATCAGAGGCCTATGATTGTGTCTTATAGTTAATGGTGTTTTAGGAGCCCAACACGAGTCTCTACAAAGCGGCGTTAGAGGCAATGAAAACCTCCATCAAAACATCGACATCTTCCATGACTGCCGTACCAAAGCCCCTGAAATTCCTCCGACCTCATTATGAGACGTTGACGCGGCTGTACGATGAGTGGCCGGATGGCGCCGACAAGACATCTTTGGCGGACGTTCTATCCGTCATTGGCATGACCTTTTCCGACGAGGACAAGCAAGATACGCTCAAATACCGGTTACTCGCCCCGACTTCTGACATCGGATCGTGGGGCCACGAGTACGTCAGGCATTTGGCATTGGAGATTGGAGAAGTCTATGGGAAGCGCATCACAGCCGACGAGCCAACAAAAGATTTGATAGACCTCGCCTTGATCCTTGTACCTCTTTTTATCAAGACAAATGCGGAGGCCGATGCTGTCGATTTGATGAGCGAGCTCGAAATCATCGAGCAAATTCCCGAGTATGTGGACCAGGACACCTTTGCCAGGGTGTGCCTCTACATGGTCAGCATGGTCAACCTACTCACATACCCCGATAATGAGACATTTCTGCGAACTGCCCACAACATCTACATGGCACATAAGCAATACACGCAAGCTATGGTTCTTGCAATCCGGCTGCATGACATCGATCTGATACAATCCGACTTCGTCAAAGCTGAGGGACCGGCACTCAAGAAACAGCTAGCATATCTTATTGCGCGTCAACGGATAGTCCTGGACGTGACCGAGAAGCTCTGTGATGATGATGAAGAAGACACCGTGATTGCGGAGTGTCTGTCCAACGTCAAGCTGCCGGATCATTTTAAAGCTCTTGGCAAGGAGCTGAACATCCTCGACCCAAAATCTCCCGAGGATATCTACAAAAGCCATCTCGAGAGCAGTAGAGTGGCGGGCATGACAAATTTGGATTCCGCTCGACACAATCTGGCAGCTGCATTCGTCAACGCTTTTGTCAATGCTGGGTTCGGCAATGATAAGATGATGCTCGTGGAGGGGGTCAAAGACGCGTGGGTTTGGAAAACCAAAGGTGACGGTATGATGTCTACAGTTGCCTCCTTGGGTACTCTTCTGCTCTGGGATGTCGAGAAAGGCCTCAACATGATTGACAAGTTCACCTACACTAACGAACCGGAAATATCTGCTGGCGCCCTACTTGCCATCGGTATGATGAGCTGCGGCGTCAAGTTGGACAGCGACCCTGGCTTGGCTCTTCTGGGCGGTGACAGGCAACTGTACCACCCAAATCTTCTCCATCGTACAGCTTGCTTGATGGGCCTAGGACTGGCGTACGCCGGTTCTCACAACGAAGACGTTATGGAGGAGCTTCTGCCTATCATCAGTGACTCATCGCAGGATATGCAAACTTCAGCAATGGCGGCCCTGGCATGCGGTCTAGTTTTCGTTGGCTCTTCCAATTCGGAAGTCACTGAGGCTATAGTGACGACGTTGATGGACGAGGATAGAAGAAATCAGTTAACAGACAAGTGGACACGATTCCTTGCCCTTGGCTTGGGTCTCCTCTTCTTTGGGCAGCAAGAAGAAGTTGACGTCATCCTGGAAACTCTCAAGGCCATTGATCACCCCATGGCCAAGTCCACGGCTGTTCTTGCCGAGATATGCGCCTGGGCTGGCACTGGTGCCGTGTTGAAGATCCAGGAGATGCTACACTTATGCAACGAACACAAAGAAGAATCCGACGACAAGAAGGGTGACGAGCTTTTGCAAGCTTACGCCGTCATTGGAATTGCTCTTGTGGCTATGGGTGAGGATGTTGGTCAGGAGATGGTGCTCAGACAGTTCGGACATCTCATGCACTATGGCGAAGCCAACATCCGAAAAGCTGTACCCCTGGCAATGGGCCTCATCAGCCCCAGCAACCCGCAGATGAAAGTGTACGATACCCTTTCCAGGTACAGCCACGACAACGACCCCGAAGTCGCCATTAACGCCATCTTCGCCATGGGAATGCTTGGTGCTGGCACCAACAATGCCCGGTTGGCGCAGCTGCTTCGACAGCTTGCCAGTTATTACCACCGCGACCAAGATGCCCTGTTCATGGTCCGTATCGCCCAGGGCCTTCTGCACATGGGCAAGGGAACTCTATCTCTCAACCCTTTCCACACAGATCGTCAGGTCATATCTCCCGTCGCGGCGGCCGGCCTCTTGACGGTCATGGTTGCTATGATCGAACCCAAGGAGTTTATCGCCTCTACGTCACACTATCTGCTCTACTTCCTCGTCACAGCCATGCAACCCAGGTTCCTCGTCACGTTGGATGAGAAATTGCGGCCGCTCAAGGTTAACGTTCGTGTCGGCCAAGCTGTCGATGTTGTCGGTCAGGCTGGCCGACCCAAGACAATTACAGGGTGGCAGACGCAGAGCACTCCGGTCCTGCTGGGATATGGCGATCGTGCAGAGTTGGAAGACGAGGAGTACATCAGTTTGAATAGCACTCTGGAGGGACTTGTCATTTTGAAAAAGGTAAGCACGCCCGCTACGACGGCGAAATGAAAGCTGTGACTGACTGAACTTGGAAAACCAGAATCCGGAATGGGAAGACGGCCAATAGACGTACAGATACTGTGAATGACTCATGCAGTCGTATGGCCCACGACCTGCTTCATACACGATTTAGTGACTGTTGTATGTATAGTTGTTAATTTAACCCATTCACGTCGGAGGTCGAAGCATGATTGAAATGTTGAAGGACGCCAGCCCCCAATCACACATTTGAAAGGCGGAAGTGACGATGATGTGTTTCGTCATTGAGAACAGGTTCTGTGTACTCGTTGAAGGCTTGCTGTTCCTTCATCTATCTTTTCAGTCGTAACCCTGGGGGATCGTAGTCGCCCAGGGTTTTACCAAGTATCTGGCCCAAACACCTCACCCTCCGGAACCGACTTGTAGGGACAGGCCTTCCAATCACAGCCTTGCTTGTAGATTTCGGTTCCCCACCAACGAAACCCTTTGAGCACGCCCGGGTAAATGAAGCCGAAGAATACGACGAGGATGCCAAATGCCAGACCGGAATCGAGCGCGGCGCTGAGAGTCATGGTATACTTACTCCACCAGGCGTTGGCACGTCGTTTGATGAGATAGTTGAAGACGTAGCAGACGAGAGCCCAGACGGAAAAGTTGAGCCCCGTGGCGGGCGGGATCCACGACATGGCGCCGAAAATGACGGGGAAGTTGACCTTGCGAAGAATACTACCCTGTCTGCGACGGCTAAAGAGCCAGAGTGGAATGGGCAGGAGGGCACCGAGGGGGAAGCACCAGACGAGGGCGCGGTAGATTGCGCCTGGGCCGAAGAACTCTCCGGGTCCCACGACGCCCCAAAGAATAGAGCCGTTGAAATGGACACGCGCAATGGGGCATGTGAAGCCGTTGACGGCCTGGGCGGTACAGATGCCGTCAACATTGGCGAACATCCAGTTGAGTACGCCGATCTGCGTGACGGACGAGACGAGCGTGGCCACGACCTGGACCACGAACATGATGCGTGGGGGAACTTTCATGTAGTGACCCAGCTTGAGGTCCGAGGCGAACTTGATGCCCTGCGCCGAGGAGATGTAGCCGTATGTGACGAAGACCATGTTGGCTATGGGCCGACCGGGAAAGACGGCGCCGCATGTGAGTTGGCAAATGAGGTAAATAGAGCTGTGTTGGTTGGTGACGGCCATGATGATGCCGTTGGGGATGAAGAATATGGCGCCTATGCCGAGGGCCAGCAGGAGACCGTACCAGGGTAGATGAACAGGATAGCTGCACAGAAGGAATCTATTAGTTCTTGGGCTAGACACAGATCGCTGGGAGCGTAGGGCTTACTATTCGACGAGAAACATGCCAATGGCGGCCATGGACGCAAAGGTCAAGAAATACCAACTGAGCGGAGCATCTTCATAGCGGCTCATCAAGCGGCAGTGAATGTCCTCGCGACTCAACAGGTTGTCTGAATGCAATGTGGACCCCGGGGGCCGGCTTTGGGTATCGCTTCCTGGACTGCCATTTGGTGTTGTTAGATTCTGTTCGTGAAGTGGCCGGTACGCGGGCTTGCCGGCTCGTCTTGTGTCGTCCAAGGCCTTTTTCCAGGTCCGCCAAATATCCTTGCCGTGCCAGCAGAGGGTGTGAGTGAGCAGGGCAGCAAGACCGGCGAATTGCATGCCGTAGCTGAGCATGTACGTCACGGGCAAAAATACCCTGCTGTACTTGGCGTAGGCATCGCGATCAAACAGGAATTCTGAGGTCAAAATCTGGCTGACATTGTAGATCTTGCCCGTGTTGTCAAAGACACCGGTAGAAAGCACGGGCATGTAGGAGGTGTACAGAACATTGGTGTAGTAGAGTATCGGGGCGAGAATCCACATGACAATAGCGAGTCCGCCGATGACGTTCATGGCGGCCCAAAAGGGCACGAGGAGCGGCGAGCCAACGTAGGTGATTTGTGCCCAGTCGAACGTCAGCGGGAACAGACCGAGACCGGACGTTACGCCGAACAGGTTGGCAATGACGACGTTGTTGGGCGCAAACCAGGTCACGACATTGAAGTAGCTGAGTGCCGGCATCAGTAGTCCAGGCAAGAAGTAGAAGAGGAAGGCTATAGTCCAGACAAGGTAGAAAAAGTTCCAGCGACTTATGGTCCAGCCATTGGCAGGTTTGTTGTCCTGCTTATGCAAGGTCGAAAACATGGCGGCAGACATGAGGGTGCCGGGCCAGAGCATGCCGCTCGGACGGACCAAAAACCGACGTGCCATACCAGCGAATCCATATCCCAGGATTTGAGTGGAAATGGTCAGAAGCAGTTGGTAGACGATGGTAGCCGGCTGGTTGTAGAACTGCGTCTGTTCCACGATGACGTCCGTGGCAAATGCAAAACCGAAGGCGACATTGCTGCTGACGTAGACGCAGGTATGCTCCTTTTCGTTCCATCGACCCTGGGCCAGCCAGAGACGCAACGTCGACTTCTTGGAGCGAATGACAGACGAGCCGTCGTGTGACAGCGACGCCGTCCGAACGCCGTCGACAAACTCTTCTTCAGGGTCGTAAGGTCGTTTTAACAGAAAATCCCACAGATGACCGAGGGGATGCACAAGTAGCAAGGCGATGACGGGTGTAATTGCAACGCTGGGGTATCTCAAAGAGAAAAATAAATTCGTCGATGATCCAAGAATGGAGAAGAGAACTGACAAGCACCACATGCGTGGCGTGTTGATCGACAAGGTGGTGTTGTCCGTAGGCGGCACGGATGCTCGGACGAGATCGTGAGGTGAATTTTCTTCCACTTCGGCGTCGGAGGGGAGCGACGAGTCTTGGTCGACAAAAGAGTCGTGTAGCGAGTCGTCGTCACCCTCACTCTTGTCGCATTCCAAAATATCAGAGGGAAGCGGTGATTCTGCAATGCCGAAGCGGCCGTCGAGACCGGACACGAGAGCAGCACCGTCCAGCTCTTCGGAGCGGCGGGTCGACTGCCGCGATATCAGGGACCGACGGGAGCTCAGACTTCTCTGACTCCGGTTGTGCTCGTAGACCCGACGTAGACGATGGGCCTGGTCGCCCCCGGAGTCGCTGCTTTCGGGCGATCCCCTGCGACTGACGGTCAAGGAGCCGTAGGGGGACGAAGTCGGAGCGGGGACATGGCCACCGGAGCGGAGGAAGGGCGTCTGCTTGGACGCCATGTCGACGTCATCAGGGAAAGGGTCGGGAGAACCAGTGGTCGGCGCAGCTGGTGCTACGCTGAGCGCTGGAGAGGTGCGGTCATTTTCAGGAGCCAAGGCGACGTGTGTCGGCGTGAGATGGGCAGAAAGGCCTCCGTCTTGCGGCGGTGAGCGGGGCGAAGCGGCCACGGCGGAGGAGGATGAAACGGAGGGATCTGCAGAGGCAGAAGCAGCGAGGTCTTGAAGCGGGACGCCCTGTTCGTGCTCGTGCAGATGTTGTTGTGGTCGCCTCGACCTGGAGCGGGTAACGGAGGAGGCGTCGGGTTCGGTGGCCGTGATGTTAAAAGTCGACGACGTCTCTTGGACGCCGTCACCACGTGGGCGGCCCATGGTGGGGCGGCTGTAGGGGGCATCCGTAAAACGGCGACGGTGAGAGGCAGAGCGGGATCAGGGTTGTCTGTACGGAGTCGACCCTTTGGTGATGCGATGGATGATGAAGCGACGTTGACTTGTATTACAAGTTTGCGGAACAGGAACAGGAGGTGAAGAATATTTGAATAATAACAATGTCGAAGCCACGTGCGAGGTGCAATTGCCCTTCGGACGCGGTGGAATGGCGCGCCTCGTCAAGCCCAGGCCGCAGCCACATTACGCCCAGGCTCGCACGGCATGGCTACATACATGCCTGTGGCTGCCGGCTGGTTGTAGCCCTTGCAGAATAGGCTTGAATACAAGTCGTATTATAGGTAGCCGGCTACAGGTCCCTCAGCATGCAACTCCACGGTGTGTCGCACAAATCCAACCACGTGTTTTTCGAGAGAAGCGATGAGGAAGTAGTATCTTGTGATGGACAGAGGGATGGATCGCCAACTGCGGTCCGTGTCCAAGTGGCTGCAGGCGGTGGTGGCCCGAGACCTGCGTTCGGATTCAGACGTCCGGGTGGGGGGCGGCCGCTGTCGGGACAAAGCAACGCTGGCCATAATAATAATACAGTGGTGACTAGCCCAAATCATCACCATCGCCCCCATAAGATGGATTCGCAACCTTCGGCAAACAAGAGTTCTTTGATCGCTTGCCATACCAACACACCCTGTCATTGATATTTTCTCGCCATCATTATTGCGCGCATCATGAACCTGGCCCGCCATGGGTAGTACCACGACTCTTGCCGCTGCCAAACAGGAGCTTCGGATCCTGATGAAGCAGAGGCTTCTTGCCGTGCCAGAAGCTGCCATTCGCGCTCAAAGTACGAGAAAAATGAAAGCCAGTGTTATAACCCAAGTTACTCACCAGTACAGGTTGCCTCATATTCGAGACTCTCAGGAGCTTTCAGCCCTACAAGGCGGCCAGAAGCATCAGCATATTTCTGTCCATGTCCTCCAGCGAGGTCCAGACGGATGCCATTGTCCGTCATGCCCTGCAGGCTGGGAAGCAAGTCTTCATCCCCTACCTTCACAAGTCTCCCTTGGATATTCCCGATGCGCCCACCAGGGTCATGGACATGGTTCGCCTCAAGAGCATAACAGACTATGAGAGTCTGCAACCCGACCGCTGGGGCATCCCCAGCATCGATCCGGCCACCGTGCACGAGCGTCAACGTATCTTGGGTGGCCCGGATGCTCACACGTCCAAGGTGCCCAGCCTCGACCTGATGCTGATGCCTGGCGTCGCATTTGACTTTGACCAAGCGGGCAACGTGCGACGTCTCGGCCATGGAAGGGGCTTTTACGACTTTTTCCTGAACAGATATATGGCCACGACGAAAGGCCCGGATGACGCCGCTTCTAAAGCGCACATGTCGCTTTACGGACTGGCCCTCACAGAACAGCTGCTCACAACACCACCCAAACAGCAGCAACTACAGGTTCCCATGGGCCCCTATGATCGAACCCTCCAGGGCCTCATTGTGGGAGACGGATCAGTAAGGCCCGGATCCGAAGTCGTCAGTGGAGACCTGACCCGATAGCGATTTTGAGACAATCTGCGAGACCCTTACTTGTCTCTAGGGACTTTACGGCCGATAGAACCAGAGTATGTAGAGGTGGCAAGAAAAAAGGGGCATACAACCCGACCATACTTGTAGAGCTTATTATTTAGAGTGTGTCGTGCAAGATGGACTGTTTATCAACCTCACGTTATGCGGTGGCGGTGACCGACCGACATGTGCACATTCAAGTGCCGTTCATATGGGCGCTTTGTTCATGATGTGCGGCTGCTTATCGCCCCGTAATGGCTCAAGTAGTTGCATGGCGGAACGGAAAAACCATGGCTGCTGCCCACCTTGCTGCAGAATCCGGCTAATATGTGAAATCCAAGCAGGCGTGCCCCGAGGTCCGCCTACCTGTATTACTTGTAGTAGTGAACATTGAACACTATCCGGAGGGGGGCCATTGTCCAATGTATGTAGGTACTCCAACGCCCCGCCATGAAAAGTACGCAAACGAACCCTCATCCTACAAGCTGTTATTGTTGCTTATCGTTACTAGGTACTATTAGTACTTGACCAGGTTGCGGGTCGTCGCATCGAACCCTCCTTCTCCTTTGTCTACAAATCCCTCGACTCTTTCACGACGCAATCTTCTCCATCGGCCCGGCTAGTGCGACCTTCTCAGGCAACCAGCATCCTCACGTCTCCGGTCTGCACCCCGTCGAAGCTGGGTGCTCGCTGAAATACGTCAGGCTCATGCAAGCCGCCTACCGGGCCTCGCGCTGAACGTCCTCCTCCGCCCGCGCTCTTCCGTCGATCGAGAAACACAGCCTTTCTCTACACCGGCTCGACCTGGTTCTCGCTATGCCTTCGAACGGCACGCAGGAGGCTTTCGAGCCTTCTGCCGTCCTCGCAGCCGTGATGACGATGAGAGGCGGGGACAAGGATACCAAGACCAAGGCCCATGAGTACTTGGAGCGATTCCAGAAATCAGTTCGTACAACATCCTCACGAGAAGCACCGTTTCGAGTCTCTAATCTTTGGCAACCCTCAGAAAGATTCTTGGGGCACATTAATAGGAATTCTTCAGTCCAAGGCCGAACCCGAAGCAACTCTCTTTGCTGCCATCACTCTTCGCGGAAAGGTTCACTCACCCAGCCCTGCGCTGCCTCGTGGATATCACGCTGACCCTTTCTAGATCACCTACGATCTGTCCACACAGGTGCTCGCGTCCGATCTACCCGAACTCCGTAATCAAATCCTCATTCTATTGAAACACTACGCCCCTGGACCAAAGCCGATCCGCGTGCAGCTTTGCGTCTGCCTCGCGATTCTTGCTATACAGATGAGAGAATGGTCTGATGTGCTTTCTTCCGTTGTTCAATCTCTCAGCGACTGCCCTGAAAGCCATGCTTGCATCCTCGATTTTCTGCGAGTGCTACCCGAAGAGGTTACCGAGGGCCGAAACCCTACCTTGTCTGTATGTGGATTGCGACTTCTCCAACAAAATTCCAACTTTATGCTCGCATCAAGGCGCTTCGATCGGCACAATGTCTCCAACCATGGTCTAATTGACGGATGTAGGAAGAAGATCTTGCGGCGCGAACACGCGAACTGCTGGGCGACAATACCGACCAAGTAGTGCGACTTCTGATCAACTATTCTCAGTCTTCTGGTGAGTTGCTTCGAACCAAGTTTGATTGCTTTTTCGAATTTCATTCATCGGGCTGACGGGTCCAAAACAGCTGCCGCGTCTCTAGATCCCCAGCTCATGGAATGCATCACATCATGGCTACGTGAGGTTCCGGCCGAAAAGGTGGTCAACTCCCCGCTATTGGATGTCATCTTGAACGGCGTCACAAACGATAAATGCAGCCAAGAGGCCTCGGAATGCTTCTGCGTTCTGTTGCGAGAGACGAGCGATGTGGACGAAAGCCAAGACGTGATCCACGCCTTGTATCCGAGAGTCATCTCGTTGAGGCATCATATCATAAAGGCCGTAGAGGATGAAGACTCTGACAGGCTAAAGGCTTTGACCAAAGTCTTCGCTGCTGCTGCCGAAAGTTGGGTCGTGGCGATTGCAAGACAATCATCAAACTTCAGACCCCTTGTCGAGGCCGTGCTCGAGTGCGCCGCGCGGGACCAAGAGCGAGATATTATCGAGCACACGTTCAACTTCTGGTATCAGCTGAAACAATATCTCGTACTGGACATATACATCCAGGGTCGCTTGGAACTTGTCGACATTTACTCCAAACTTGTGGATATCATGCTCAAGCACCTTGAGTATCCCCATCCCGACTCGGGCAACGAGGCCGATCTGTTTGATGGCGACCGTGAGCAAGAGGAGAAGTTTCGCGAGTTCCGACACCAGATGGGAGACACACTCAAGGACTGCTGCGACGTGATGGGAGTGACGGAATGCCTGACCAAGGTCTTAACCGCCATCCAGCTCTGGACGCAAAAATATGCGGGACATGTCAAAGATGCGCACGTTCCTCATTGGCAAGAACTGGAAGCTCCGCTTTTCGCTATGCGCGCCCTTGGTCGCATGGTGGACAAGGAGGAGAACATCGTGCTGCCACAACTAATGCCACTCTTGGTACAGATCCCCAGCCATGAGAAGCTGCGTTTCGCGACCATCATGGTCCTTGGACGATATACCGAATGGACGGCAGCTCATCCCGAGTACCTCGAGCCGCAGTTCAACTACATCGTGCATTCTTTTCAGTCGGATTCAAGGGAAATCATGAGGGCTGCGGCGCTCGCCATCAAATTCTTCTGCACCGACTGCAAGCATTTGCTGAGTGGGCAGGTGCTACAGCTCCAAACCTTTTACGACCAGACACTAGACAAGCTCCCGGACCTGAGCAAGGAAGAGATGACAGAAGGCGTCGCCAACGTCGTCGCAGCACAACCGCCATCCGAGACGTATCAGCTGCTCAAGACGTACTGCGACCCATTGGTGCAGAGACTCATGTCGAAGGCAAACGGCGCAGCCGACGATGAAGGCAAACTCGCTTTGGCAGGTACGTAATGTTCGATGATAGATTCTTTGCAAAGCGAGAGGATGAGCGAACCATGGGGGGAACGTCCGCATGTGACTGACTCGTTTTCCAGATCACCTCCAACTCATGACGATATTTGTCCAGTGCGTGGTGCCTTTCGTGGATCCGGGGCAAGAGAATCCGGCTGTCAAATATTGGCAGGAGGTCTTCCCCATCTTATCAACAGTACTGGACAACTTTCTCAGCTTCAGCCCCATCTGCGAACGCGTCTGCCGTTGTTGGCGCAACATGGTCATGTCGTACCGCACGGCCATGTCCCCCTTGCTCCCGGAAATGGCCGAAAAGCTCTCGAGAGGCTTCAACGCCTCACGAGAAGGGTGCTTCCTGTGGGTCACGTCGGCAATCTTGCGGGAGTTCTCAGAGGACAGGGAGCACGTCGATCAGGCGACGACAAACAGCATCTACACGTTTTTCGAGGCGCAGACAACGGCTTTCCTGCGAGTCATGACGGACCTGCAGCCTAAGGAGCTGCCCGACGTCATCGACGACTTCTTCCGCCTTCTGATCGATGCTCTGCTGTACTACCCACAGAAACTCATCCCGTCACAACTGGTGACGCCCGTCTTCCAAGCGTCAATCTATGCGTTGACTTTGGAGCAGCGTGACCCTCTGTCATCGACCCTTCATTTCTTGCGAGACTTGTTGTCGTATGGCGGCGACAACCCAGCCAGCAGCGAGGGCCTGCCCGAAGCCGCTGCTTTGGAGATCAGAGGCATCGTTAAGGACGTGCTGACGAGGGATGGAGCGGCTCTGGTGAAGCAAGTTCTGGCGGGCATGATGATTACTTTCCCGCGGGATTGTTTTGCGGACGGCAGCGGAGTTTTGCTGGCCCTGTTCGAGCTGGCACCGGCCCAAACGACGGAATGGGTCTCGGAAACGATTTCTCTTCTACCGCAAGGCACGGTGTCGCCCAACGAAGCACAGCGACTGATTGCGAAAATCAAAGAGAGGCTATCATCGAACGACGCGGGGGGCATCCGGCACGTCCGAGTGCTGCTGCAAGACTTTACAAACAATTACCGTCGACGCAACGTGGCCCCTCGTGATGGACTGGGGCAGTTGGAGGCAACGAGGTTCCATTTTTCGGGTTGAAGTGCGCAGATGCGACTTTAATGAACGCTCTCAATGGCTGCATGGGTCAGCGAAGGCGGGAAGTTGAAGGATGGTGCCAGCAGAAGCTGCTGCCCGCGACGTGCGTTTGATTGGCCACGCAACGGGTATGAGAAGATAGCTAGCTGAATGGGGAAAAGGGTGAGGTGTGGAAAGATAGTATATGCGGCCTCGTTCCCGAAGCGCTAATTGGGCATCTAGAAAGGACTAGAAGTATGGATTGCGTGGGTATGAAAGAGAAAAGGAAGATGATTTGCAAACCAGCGCGCGATCTACAGGGCCTATGAGGCAATTCGAAGAGAGTTATGTTATGTAACCGAAACTTTCAGAAAACAATCGAGGCGACACGAAAGGACGGATGATTCTACATTGGCCGGGCGGACCGGTCCTGGATGATGATGCTTGGAATGCTAGCTCTGGCTCTTTGGGGCCGAATCTCGAGCCAAGGGGTTCAACAGATAGAGAGTTGATGACATGAAATCATGGGATACTTGTACACACCGCAGCGACACCAGTTGTTCTGTCAAACGAGCATCTGCTTGCCGCGCCACAAGCCAAACTACCTCTGGTCTGAAGTCCGCTGCGGAGTTTGGTCGGTCGGTTTGCGGGTCCGTCCTCGTAGGGCCTCGTTCAGGCGGGTCTGTTATGTACAGTAGCGTGCCTTGCGCCCAACTAACTGCAAATAGGCATTGCGGCGAGAACAAACATCAAGACAGGGGCCCCACGCGGGCCTTTGTGCGTGTTCGACGTGTATCAGGGTCCAGTCCGCCACTACCCTGGGACGGAGGTTTAAGCGAGACGGGGCCTGGGGGAGTACTACGTTGTCGGTAGCTGTCTTCCGAACTGGTCAGGTCAATAAATCCCCGTGATACATACAAGTAGACATTCACCATTGTCCGGGCCAAGGGAGCAACGAGCAAGAGTCTGCGCGCCTCGTTGCAATGAGCTTTTGTGATGGTATATATGTACTTGTTGATTCATTGCTTGAGCAACTGTAGCCTTTCGAGAAGACCGACATCCCGTCTTGCTCAGTCTCCATACACATTGGTCTTGCAAATAACATCCATAACAGATGGAGGAAGAAATAAACAAATCCTCCTCCAACACAGGTCCCCCCCCATATCCCACCCCCTCCGCCGAGACCCCAACCCCGGCCTTCCGGGTCGGAAAGGTCCCGGCACCGGCGACTGCGCTTTTGTATGCATGACTCAAATCCTCGAAGAAGAGTCGCTTCCCCCATTATCCCTCGCAACCAAACCGTCTTACACTCTTCTTTTCTTTTCTTTTCTTTTCCTTTCTTCCGTTAATGACCTTTTCCAACCTTCAGCTTCACAAGCCTAACCCTTGATTTCCCGGTTCTCCTTTCGTAAAAGTAAAACGAGATGGCGAGCACAACGCACAAAGTCCAGCTCGTACCGTGGGATTACACGAGCGAAGCCCATGTCAAACGCATGCGTGACCAGCGCGTGGCTTGTACCTGGGATGCGGACAAGGTGGACGCTTGGAGGGACATGGTGGAATCGGGCGTCAAGGTCATGTTCTGGATTGTAGGTGTTTCCTTTCATCTTCGTGATGGCTGCTGTCTGACGATTGGTGCGTGATAGGTTCTGAGTGATGACCTGCCAGGGCGTGAGAACTTGATGAAGAAGCACTTTGACAAGTACCCCAATGTACGTTGCTCATCCTACGGCCGGATCAAAGAGTCCTATGCTGAATCCTGAACAGGAGACGGAACCTCTTGTCGACACGGCCAAAGATGCCACCAAGCCGCCCTCCCAGAAATGCTTTTCGCCCATCGGTCACTGCGCGCTGCAGGTCTACGAAGACCGTAACCAGAGTCTCCAGTATCCCCCGGGCACGTACTGGATCAAGTCCCTCTACATATCATGGTATGCTTTTCTCCCTCTGTGGTGATGATCCAGAAGAGCACCTGGTAACATGCCATCCCTTAGGGCCTTGCAAGGCGCCGGCCTCGGCCGTTCTGCTACCGTTCAGCTCGAGGCCTACGCTGCCACGGCCTCACCACTTATTGCGCTCGACACCGTTCCCGGCTTCTATCAGAGCGACGCCACCAAGCCCAGCGGTCTCTACGACGGGCTCAATTTGCGCATGGCGCTGCGCACCAACGAGGATTGGTATCTTCGACAGGGCTATCAGCTCGTCGGGGATGTGGTAGATCAGGGCTATTCCGAGACGGATCCGGCTACCGGCCATGTCCACAAGATTCCTTTCATCTATATGAAGAAGACTTTGGCATAATTTGATGCACACCGGCTTGGGCGCTATGAAGTGTGAAGCTTTCGTGTCTAGGGTTTCGTTGTCATCCAATATCTGGGCTGGTGTGCGCAAACCATATACTTTGTATCTTGCCGAGATATCTCCACACGGGGGCTATGGCGACTGAGGAGAGGACGAGCGGATCAATGCGAAACCGAAATTGTATTGCTGTTTTGAATAAAATATGCCGAGCCAGCTGATGCGAGGGAAAATAGCCGACCGGTGACCTATCCGAAGCGGCGGGAAATCGATGATCGTCGCGAGAGGCTCGTGGGCCGGGCAATGTCCATGCGCTGTTAGACGTACGGAGAGATAGGGCCGAAATGCATGTCAGCGTGAGAGAATAGAAGTCATGCCTGGAAAGGTAGCCAAGTTCTAGCCTTTGCTTCTTTCTGGACGTCTTCCATAACGCTCTCGGAGGACCGAACAAACAAGCACGAGCCGCGCCCTGGCCCGACAGAAAATAGAGTCATCTTCCACCTTCATAGCGCGGCAGTCCATCCGACCGCTTTGTTTCACTTGAATTTCGCCGAATACTTCCTAGACGTGTCTTTCGTCTCCAAATTCAATCTTGCCCGACCTGTCCACCGAGTAGAGTCTCTCGAGGCACCCCGTGCTATGAGTTTGCAAGTGCAAGAGAAGCCTCCTTTGTGCAAGAGATAGGCTTCCTCTTTCTGAACGGTATCATCACTGCACACCCACTGTGAGAAAGATGCTCTTATGCGGCCTTTCTAAAAGTAGTCTCCAAGGTGTACAGTGGATGCTCGAAGAGGAAGTCATCGCGCTTATGGAAAGAACAAAGGCAAATAAGGCCGACATTTATCAATGATCGAATTGCCGCGAGTCTTTTCATGTACCGAGAGTCGAGATGATACGAGAATTCATTGCAGTCCCCGTAAGGAAATCGTAGAAAGTATTACGAGCCTTCTTAAAAGGTTCGGGTGCGCTCTTCATACGGAAAGATTGCGACCCTCATCTCAAGATCTCCTGCTCATATTCATGAGTGCACTGAAATATGAAGTTCGTGTCGTCTCAGTTTACCCACTTTGTCCCGTGAGGAGGGCGGCGAATCGTCAAGATCAATAACATTGAATCATGTATGCTGATAGAAACAGTCGCCAAAGTCGATGGCGTATCACAACGGAAGAGGTAGGCGAGTCTTCGGCCCAGGGAGCGGCAAGAGGCAACTGGGGTAACCATGGGCCGCAATTTCAATATCATGGCGAGAGCATCGTGGCTGCACCGAAACCAGTAGAGACCCGCAGTCGCAAACGAAAGGCACAGGCTGGTGACGATGACGACGATGACGACGACGACGACGACGACGACGACGAAGATGGCGTGGAGGAGATCGAGCCGTTATCAAGAACCCGTATACAGACCCGTTCCAACCACAAGGGGAAGGCTCCGATCACCTACAACGATACCGAGACCACAGGCGCCAACCAAAGAGGACCGGTTCCTACGCGCAAGACAACGCGGACGCGAGCGAAAGAGCAGCCTTCATCTCGACGAGGGGCGCGAGGCGCAAGTAATAGGCCAGCCAGGCAGGCAAGCAGCGATGACGAAGAGGACGAAGAGGAAAGTGACGAAGGAGACAGTACTCCACCACAAAGATCCAAGTCTGCAAAGAAAGCACAGCGGATCTGCAACTTCTGTTCGAGAGACCCGGTGGGCATGGAGATGCACAGATCGAGACCCTGCGATTGGACCAAGACGGGTAGCTTTACCGTTGAATGTTCAAACTGCGCGAATCATCGCTTCACGCATGCTGGCCACGAATGCAAGATATCGCGGAAGCAAAAGGTTTGGCGCAAGTATGCCGATCAAGATCCTATCTATTACACGCAGCCAGTCTGCACCAACTGCCGCGTCGCACAGGAGCAAAGAACGACCCCATCCGGTGAGGACAAGACAGCGACTTGTGACGTCGACACAATCCTCGGCTATGGTTGCAAGTCATGCACCAAATCAAATGCGTGCGCTGCCGACGAAGGAGCTCTGGAGAAGCGACCCAGGTTACGACAAGGGGCTAAGCCATGGTTTCGTCACGCCTGCGACACCTGCAGCAATCTGACCACGCAGAGAGAAGGCTGCAGCTGGCTGTTCGACCGCACATCTTGGAACGCGCCGTGCACTCGCTGCCAGTCCAGAGGCATGAGCTGCTTCGACAGCGGAATTCTGGTCGGCCAACATCCGCCGCCTCAGGTTCCAACCCAATGGAGCGTAACCGAGTCGCTGGGTAGTGGTTGGGCCGAACTTAGGGGAGGAACACCCTGGCGAAAAGCCTGCGTAAGCTGCGCACAGCATGGGAGCCATTGCCGAGCCTTGGGTCAGACGGCGGAATACGCCTGCAACAAATGCTTCCAATGGGGCATCGAATGCATCACAACGGAGGCAGACAGCAACTCGCGGCCGGACGAGGGTCTTAGGAAGCGCTGGGACCTCTTCGACCTGAGCCGTGTTGGCTTCGGGAACTTTGCGCCCTTTCTATGTTGCGACCAATGTCTCGAGAACAACCGCAATTGCGATCGTCAACGGCCTTGCGACTCATGCGTTGCGCGAGGCGATGAGGAGCTGTGCGGATATGAACGTGACCGCGACTTCAATTGCATGGAGAGACCGCGTGACTGGAGGCCAGGAGCGTTGTACTATCTTGCCTTAGGGTACGGTGCCCAAGGCGTGGACGACGTCAAGGACGGCTCAAAGCTGGAGCACTGGGTAGGGCCTCCCATACCCCTTTATCACATGGGACCCGTTCAGACTTTGCCAAACGGCAAAATCAGTGGCGACAGTAATAAGATGGCTGTGGTAGGCGCTGCGCGACAGATCCGTAAGAGACTTCTTCCTTCGAATGCGCCTCCTAACGGTGCTCCGGGAGGTTTACTGCATGGCAGAAGGGTGAACGAGCTGACGGGTGATGACGTCGCCAACATGATATGGCGTTGTTGGCCGCAAGCATACTTGCCACGACTACACGCTGGTTTTGACCGAATCATTGGCGATGCGCGAGACCTGAGACAGACTATCCGCAGCCGAAACAACGTAGTTGCAAGACGTGGGCGTCGACCTAGAGCAGCTGCTGCTCAAGAGCATGACGAAGCTCAGCAAGGTAATCTGGGTGCGTCTGACGAAGATGCACAAACGAATATGGGAGGGACCAATGAGCCCCAGGTCCATGGCGAGGAAGGTCAAGAAGCTGTACCGCGGATGAATGAACCACATGCCTTTGACGATGTGGATGATGCTGCCTTCCTGGCCCAAAACACGGATTTTGTTTTTTTCCCAGAGAATAATGTCGATTTCCACCTTCAGGCTATGGGGCATGTGGGGGACTTTGATGTCTACGGCGACCAAGTCTATGGCGGAGGAGTCCGAGCGGCGAATCCTGAGCTGCCCGACCTTGCTCTGCCACCGGTGCCGACACCAGTGCTCGCGCAACAAGTAACCGCGTCAGCCATTGCAGATTCTCTTCCCAGCCGCGGAGGTGCCGTCTCGACGTCACGCTGGAGTGACTGGAACTTCAATGAAAGTCAGATGCGCATGTGGGAGTTGCAGAACCCAACCGCCAGGCAGGTCTCGTTACCTTTGGCAGGTTCTTTGTCACATATATCGCCTGTACTGGCCCCGTACAGGCTCTTCGGCTATTCCGCCAGCATTCCTCCTATGCATGATGTCCTCTCGTGGATCCCGAGTCTGACGACGCCGCTGCCTGAATCGGATTCTCCTTACTTCTGCTTGGAACTACTCGACTCAAGCAACACGACATGTGATTCTTCCTTCATGATGCCTCATTCTGAGCTGCGCTGCGCGTGCTCCGCTCATGAGGCGGTCTCTCGTACACCGGTGGGTGTCTGTGACCGTTGCAACGAGGCCAGCATCGATGTTCTCGTGAACCACAACTCTCGGCCCATTCAGAGACACGAGTTCTTGGCTATGCGGGCTTGCTTTTGCACCACATGCACCGAGATGATGGACCAACCGGGAGCGACGGAAAATTTGTGGCAGTTTGGTGCTCGAAGCGTCTGGGGATGCGACTGGTTGAGACAGGAGTCCGTGGTGCTGACCGGAGGATTTGGAGACGCACACGACGTAAAGCTAACCTTGTTTCGCCAACCACTCCCCGTCACGGGCTGTTCGTGTGCGACGAAATTATTCCAGCGACGACTGTGTCGCTACCATCGACTGCGCTCCGCCGAAAAGATGCTCGACCAAGCGGCCAAGATGCGCCAGTGGCGTCAGAATACCTTTGGCCATGTTCGTGGCCAGCACGGTAACAATAACTCAACTCCAAGCCAATATTTGCCATCTGGTCCAGTCAACAGTGCGTTCTCACCGTCCAACCTGCTCGAGGACGCTTCTTACGGTGCGGAGCCCTCTGAGCAGTGTCCAGGTTGTGGCAAAAGGGAGCGCCGGGCGAGAGGCGAACCTCAGCCCACAGCTTGGGCTTGCCTCGTGTGTAACGGCATCGTCGTGAGGCAACTCAGCGGACACGAGTTGGTGCCGGGATGGCATAACTGGTTCAGCCGGCCGCCTCAAGGATGGGTTGAGGAAGCGGTGCAGGAGGAAGAAGAAAGTGGTGGTGGGGTCGAGATGTCTGGTTTGCCCAGTAGGTGCTTCCTAAGCCTTCCATAATCCAATCACGTTCACCGTCTTGCATGCCCAGGCTGACATTGTCTAGATACCACCGGTCATCACTATGGCAGTTTCTTCCTGTAGTGGTGGTGACGGCGCGGTGGCGTCAATTGTTTGTCTTGTCCGGATCGTTTGCCAAACATGTCTGCATTGCGTCGGCAGCTGCATCGCATATCATGCGGTCGCCTCACTTTGCAGCAAATTATCCTACACGTCAGTAAAAACCAATTCTGACCAGGATCAAAGTCGGCACGCAACGGGGAAGCTCGGTTGCAGACATGGATTTGTCTCTGCCTCTTTTCCTCTTGCAATACACGTAGGACGGCGACGGCATGGACAGGGAGGCCACGCATGAGAGAAACAACAGTTGCGTTAAGGAAACACTGGCCTGATACCACGCATCTCATGGCGCGGAAGCGAGGCTCTGCAAGTTTGTATATACAGAACGAGACAACAGGAAACCCTTCATGCTGTCTGGTGGCGCCACTAGCAAGGCGTCCTCTCTCCTCTCGTCCTGGCTTGTGTAACACCCATGCCCCGACACACTTATCAAAGCAAGCAAACGCCTCGCATTCGTAGATTGACCCAGACATGGACGCCCAGACCGTGCGGGAACGGAAGAAACAGGGCGACCCATGTCGTGCCCTTTTGACAACTGCATGAGCCCTTCACCATCCACTGGTCAACCTGCTGATGTCTCAAGCGCCATGACAGGCGCTCGGCTTGAACAGGTTCCAATAAGAATACACCAGTTTCTTTTGCAAGCAGCTTCTTCAAGCCTGGCGTTTCAGCCAATGAAACAATGTCATTCTCCATCCTTTACATCCACGAGGTATCCGATCAAAGCCATTCATAGCTTTCATGGTCCTGATATGAAGTTTGTCATGGCAAGAAAATAAATCCGTCGATCGAAGCGCTGATGCTGTGTGAATGCCACAGCCCATTTGGCGCAAAAGGCTGGTGTACAAAGCCCGTCACGCTGGCCAGCACCCACCTCTCCACCACCTCGCACACCTCAAGCAGGCACATCACATAATGACACACTTGCCGCCGCAGCATCCCATCTTCCTTTCTCCGTCATCGATGTCCATGGGCTTGGAGGGGCCGTTCACCCCCGAGTTGGCACCGCTGCCGGTAGAGTATCCTTGCATCTCCCGGTTGTGTCTTCGAATCTCTCGCACGATATCGTAGAAAGCCTTGTCGACGTTGATGCGCGACTTGGCCGAGGTCTCGATGAACTTGCAGCCAAATGACTTGGCCAGTTTGGCGCCCTCTGTGTACAAGAGATTAGCCCCACGACGGTTCACAAAATGCCAAGTTCAGAGGCGTCCGAAGAAGGGACAAAATCCATAGCGTACCTTGCGAACTGACTTCCCGATCGTCTTCCAAATCGCACTTGTTGCCGACAACGACCATGGGGAAGTAATCCTTGTCCTTGACTCGCAAGATCTGCTGTTGAAACGTGGTGATCTCTTCAAAGCTTTGACGCGATGAGATCGAGTAGACGAGCAAAAACCCTTCACCCGTTCTCATGTATTGCTCGCGCATGGCGCTGTACTCCTCCTGACCGGCGGTATCCAAAACATCGAGTAGGGCGACCTCGTCGTCAATGACACACTGTTTTCGATAGGAATCTGGAGTTTGAAAAAACGCGTCAATTGACCTGAGAGCGCAAAGGTACGAAAGGATCCGAGCGGTTGGGGACGATATTGTCCGTGTTCAACATACCTTCGATTGTGGGATCGTACTCATCGACGAAGTGGCTTTGGATCAATTGAATCGTCAAGCAAGATTTACCGACACCACCACCACCGACAACGACCAACTTGTACTCTCTCAGAAACTGCATCTCGGGAGGGACGGGTGTCAGCAACGTTATGAACAAAAGACAGGCAATTGCCGGCAAGTAAGGGGCTAGGAAAGCAGCCGGCTGCAGAGAGAGCATCCGCCAAAAACGATGGAGAAGAGGCACACACCTTGGTGGAGGATGCCATTGTGAATCGAGAAGAGCGGCGAGACAACGATTGAGGACGGAAAAAGAATGAGGATCACGACTGGCAGTGGAGGAGAGGCGTGGCCGCTTGGAAAAATACGACTGGCGCAAAGGAGACGAAGCTTGGAGCTCGGAGACTGGGTTTCTTCGAGGCGACGAATTGACGGACAGAGTCGCAGGTCAGCGGGTCGAGGTGAAAGAAGAAAGAAACCGGTGTAACAGGTCGAGACGGGGTCAAGAGCGACGCGACGTGACACGTTTGGTTACTTGTTAAGGAGTGAAAGAACAATGGTGATGGGTTTTGTGGGCGAGATTTAGAATGTGCAGGCGAAGTCGAGCCGGGGGGGAGAGAGAGACGGTTCTGCGTGGGTGGTGACCTTTCGGCGTGCTGGTGGTCCAGGTAGGAGAAAGAGAGGGAGGTCCAAGGCCAAGTCCAGTTAGTGCAGGAGCAGCAACACCCAAATAATATACCTTGGCCTACCAAGCACGGAGAACCGGGGAGGGGGGAGAATCACTGAGCCCTGGGCCGCTGGGTCGGCAGGATTGGCTCGTTTGGTGGGGGGTGGAGGGCTGCTAGAGGCAATACCGCCAGTCAGTGCCCCAGTCGTGCAGTGGATGATGCATGGGTGGCATGGATAGCATGGGTACGCCATCTGGTCCCGTTACCCCAAAGCAGACACTAGACCTGATCGAGCCCTACCCTGCTCTGCAATCCTGGGTACCTTTGGAAAGAGCTTTCCGGTCGGCAAACTTGGTCGTGCTCCGGCCATCTATCTATCCATCTATCTATCTATCTACATCTAGCATCTCATTGCTGCCGTAATAGTGCTGGTGGTTCCGTCATGGTACCATTTCTCACCACTGCTGGCGATTACAGAGCCGTTGAGAAACCTACCTACTCCTGGGCAGCACGCATAGTCCTACTACTAGTACAAGCCGCCCACGCGCCATCGTAGATTCTCGTCGCTTCAAGCCCGTAGCTCATTTGACTTCTCCCTGCCAGTGCTGGGGCCCCCCAACATGTCATCTCCTTAGGCCGAGGCGTGCGAGGGTTCGTTTAAGCAAGCCAGTGGATAGAAAAGCCCGATTCAGTGACACACGCCCACCTGAAATCACAAGCAGAAACAGCTTCTCCTTACCGTGCGATTTCGCTCTTGCTTCTTGTACAAGTATGATCGCTTCTAATTATACCACACTTAGTTGCCCCGGCTGATGGCTTCCCGAACTGGTGGTACCATTGAGCCACACCAGCCGGATCCAGGGGGCGACATCCAGCACAACTCCTCCAAAATATCATGGTGATTGAGGGAAACAGGGGAGCAAGTACGACTTTTCCCAAACCAAATTGTACAAAACGGAAATTGACCTTCCTCGATCCATTTTTCCATCTATTGTCATACTTCTACTTGTGCCCAGCTTCCACTGTCCACCGGACGGAACAAGTGTTACTGGTAGTCCACTACGAACTATGCGCGTATCTGCAAGTACGCAGACCGCATATTTGCTCACAGCCTCCGTTGAGCGTGGTGGCCCAAGCCACGGACGGGTGACCTCATGGCAACGGGTCGGTATCACCCTCCACAGGCGCTGGGTGGCTTCAGGCCAAGACGAACGGGACCACGCCGTAGTCGTGATAGGGCGGCCAGGTCCTTCGACTAACGAGTACTTAGGACAGAAGACGACGCCCCCATCTCATGGTCGGGCAAGTGGCTTGGGATTAATCTCTTGGATTCTCGGCTTCTCTCGAAAGACGATGATGATCGCATACGTATAGGATGACGCGCGGTCAGGAATGTTCATGTTAGACCTTGGGGGCAGCGTCTGTGCCCGTACTCAGCTGGACAGGAGAGCATTTTCGCGGATGATTGCATGTTTAGGTGAGTGGTAATCTTGTACAACTGTGATACCCGATGACCGACGCGAATCAAAGTTCGGCCTTTGGACGGAAAAATCTAGCTTGCTCTCGTGGTTTGAGTGTGTCGTTGGTTTGCCCTGCAGAAGCAATCCCGAGTGTGATGGATGGATGCTTGACCTCGCGCGGCCAGTCATAGTCCACGTAGGAACCTCAGCTCCTCCGCAGCGCCCTCTCAGCCAACAGCTTCGCGGAAGCGGACAACATCCTGGCCAATTGAGGGGAAAAGCATGGCAAGTTTGACAAGGACGGTGTGTTTCTATTCAAGTATGTACTCCGAACAAGTGTAAAAACCATCACGCTCCCGTGTGCCAATGCCATGCACAGCATGCGCACGTCCCTTGAGCGGACAAAGGCGATCTTGGTGCCATCGAGACCCATCCAAGTATGGTCCCGATCATCGACCTGTCGACAAGCCAACAACAACAAGTGGACGGCGAGATGGCCATGCACCATGCATGCAGACGGACATTCATGAGAGCCTTCCGAGCTCCCTTCCCATGTTTGGTCGACGGACGATCATGAGCCTCCCGGCCGGAACCCTGTCCAGGAACGCTTGACAACGTGGAGCATTGGGAACCGCCAACGCCCGATGGCCTTACGAGGGGGCACGGAACAGGCATGCCCTCCCTATCATCTACGAATGTGCTTGTACTTGTAGAGGCAACGGATTCGTTTCGCCCAATTTGAGTGATGTTTGTGTTTTTGCAATACAAGCAATTACCTGTACTTGTACATGGCGAGTTTGCTGTGTCCCACTTCGCAGCAAGGGAACCCTGGACATTCTCGTAGCGCTTCATCTCGCGCCGGACCTCGGTCACCTTCCCGGCCTGGCACTTACAGTACTTATGTCTGGCGCACTACCCGTAGGTGCGAGCACAGACGTCTCCTGAATGTAATACTTGTACATATCGCAGTACTCGGTTTTGGCTGCATGTATTAGATAGTGAAAGACTGATGTACTTCAAGTCGTAATGAATGGATGCCCAATGGCCTAAATCACAGGTGCTGTACGCCTGCATCATGAATCTAATCCGCACATGTACGGCTTCTCTCTTAGCTGGATGGCAATCACTCGGCTCGGCATGCAGGTTCCTAACGTGCATCTGCGGTACACCATGTCCGACCACTTACATACAAGTACATACAGTGACAGTGACACCTTCTCATCACAGATGGCAAGTTTTGCCGCCAGCACGCTCTGAACGTCCAAGCGCTCGTCGTCGTCACGCTGCATGTTGTCACGCACAGTTGGTTGCTGCCTCTTGGACGCGGAAGGGCACAGCCAGGCACGTCAAAATCGAGCCTGGTTGCGACTCCTGATAAGCTGCTTGTATGTAAAAGAAAGAGGTGGATGGCCAGGGGTGTTGGGAATTTTAGCTTCCTCTCCCTTCTCGGTGACAGCTCACCCAAACCAAAGCGGTTTTCGTATCGCTTCCACCCATGCGCAACGCGGGCCCTCGCACCCGTACATACTTGTACATACATACATACATACATACATACACACATATTACAAACACATACGCATGCATGCGCACGGCTGAGACCCGTCACGACAGAATGGCCGCCGGTCCGGACGGAGCGACATCTGGGGTGATTGAGCCATTGACGGCTGGAACGAGCCATTCGGGCCGTAGCGAGCCAGGGAAGGGTCTTTTGGGGGGGAGGGAGAGAAGTGGTCATGATCTAGTGTTTACGGATCGATATCTGGCGAGGCTGATGGCAGTAAAATGGAGATGGAATGTTGCATCTACGGCTAACTGTACGTACAAGTATGCAGTGCTTGACTTTGCATGTCGCACGCACGGAGCCGCGTTCCGCCATCTTACCTGTCTTTTGCAGATGCGGCTGCCGCTGTTTCTGCCCGTCGGACGATCACGGCGTTAGGTAGCGCAATGCCATGCGAGTCGCCTTGAGCTGGACTCGACCGCTGCCGTGTCACGGCGCGCCGAATCGGGAACCGCAAAAGTGCGGCCCTTTCCATCGTCGTATTCACGCGGCCGTCCGTGATGTGGGAGGGAGATTTGCATTTGTCCACCCGTCGACCCGAGCACGGCCTCCCATGTCGACGTCGGCTTTGTCCCTTGGTACGGCGCACGAATTACACGACCCGAAAAGAACGAGTCAGCTCTGCCCGCCCGATGGTGCTACTTGTACAGCTGCCTTGGACCGTGGTGCACCGGATAGCTCTCGTCCATGCGTTCTCGGTAGAGACTGTCCAATCACCTGGGAGGGAAGGGTTGCGCGTTGCATTCATCATGGCCAAGAAGATGACGAGCACCGACGGGGAAGTGGTCGAGCCCTCTCCGGAAGAAGCAGACATGGTGCATTGCGTCCAAAACAAATTTGATGCTCGGTTACACGCACTGTAGAAGAAGCCCGTGCCAGCTTCAGCTGATGCAAATCTGTATTCGTAGAGGCAAGTTGAAGAAAGACATTCGGGTAGCCCCTTGGCGTTTGTGGAAATCAGCAGCCCTTTTGCAGCGACTTCCACGGCCGAGTAGCTCCTTGAAGTGCTCACCCATCTTTTGAGGAACTTTGCGCACATCGTACGTACGTACAGACTTGACGTGATGCCTCAAAACACACGGAGGCGCTGGTGTGGGGGGGGACAGGAATATTGGATGGCATGTCACTTTAGTCCGGGTGTGGCAGCCAAGGCTGAAGCGGCGTATGTACTGTGCGTGCAGCATGTGCTGCCGGACGGCACGTGCGTCAGACGAGGCGATAATACGCATTCAACTTCTTGATGGTCGGGGGTTGTTGACTGGTCTGTGCCTTGAGGGGGGGGGGATCAAGCCATACATCGATGAGTCTCGAGCCCACGTCCGAAGTGTGCAGAAGATTGGTTCCTTAACGCCGACCAAGCACCTTTCTACTCCGTACTACCGTGATATCATTTGCGTTGGTGGCAATACGCTGCTGATCAACATCAGGGTCACCATTGCGATTAAGATACGGATGCCGGGACTAAAGAACTAGTGCAAGCGCAGCACCTGGCGGGATTCCCTAACTCCTTGCCGTCAAGGTAGGGGAAGCCCTGCCACTTGGGTGACCGAGGATGCTACCTGAATGTTACGTCTTTGTCCATACAAGTGTAGTAGTCATTGAGCTTCGCCGCCCCTGTCGCCTTCTAGAAGATTGCTTCCACATACACACCATCTTGGAAGGTCGCCAAAGACCACCCGCGCATGTCGCGATAACCAAATGGCGCCGCTTCTAACTAGCTGTTTGACCTGGCCAACACGGTATTGAATGTCGCCTCTCCTCCAATTAGCTAGCTCTCACATGATCATCTCGTATCGTGGTTGGTTTGCTCGTCCGTGAATCTCTCAGCCCTCCTTTGTACCGCTAAAGTCGTAGCAATCTTACTTCCTGCGCCCTTCCATGCTTCTACTTTCACTTCACGACCACGCGATACCAGGTAACCCCGGCCTCCGCGAAAGGGCCGGTGACGAAATCGGCGTGTTCCTACTTGTGTTATTTCCAGCCCGTCCGCGGCAGCATCTCAGTTTTCTCTCTCTGTTTATCGTGACTAGTTCCCGCGACTCGGTAATTTGATCACGACACCCCACACCCTGCTTGTACTGCCAGACACGGTCACATCGCCGGCGCCCGCGGCCCTTCCCTCTTTCGATGAGGAGAGTAATTGTAACTGTAGCTGTAATCGTACGCCGGGCAAATGGCCTAAAGCTCGCGTAACCATCAGCGGCAAAGTGCCGTCGTGGAATTGCAAATGCGGCGACCTGGTTGCAGCTCCTTTGGGAAGAAACCCTGTCTTGGGTCACGTATGTACACGCCCGCGGGTGAGGACCTATATGAGCACCTACTATAGCAAGAGAGCCGATGCGGTAAATGTCCGCGATTTTTGCAACGAGCAATCTATGCTGTCTCTTCGATGAAACCTCTGGACCATCTATCCCCGAAGCCTTGTGTGCAATATTTACCGACTTCCTATCGAGCCCATGGCTATCCACAGGTGGTAGGCTACTTGTACACAATTGCTCGACCCCAGATCGGCAATAGATGCGGAGAAGCTCCCCCTTTGTGGACACAGCGTGGGCGGAAAACAACGCTATCTATTCCGTGCGAGGGAAGCTGTTGGGCCGTGGAGCGCCTTTTGCGTACCGACTTATGGGGCAGTGATCTACGTCGGAAGGGCGTGAGAGGGGTGAAAGGTATTCTGAAAGTACGGTCGTCTTTATAGTCGCCTTCACCCGAGCGCTTTCGTCCCCGGACGTGGAGAGAAGCACACTATTGTGCTGGCAGATTTTTGCGGCAAGTTCAATGTTTACTTGTATCATCGGCTACGGAATTGCACAGATTTAGGAGACTGGCGCTTTTGGCTCATAGCCACAAACAAGCTATGGTCAACATAATCCAACATGGGCGAAGTCGATTCGAAACTGAACCGAAGCGTCTCTCTCAGAGCAATCAATATCTTGCAATTGACCCTGAACCTTGACACGGCCGGCCCAGGTCTTGGCAACGATAACACAGCCCCAACAAGCAGAAATGACGAGCTAGACTCGTCACGCTTTGGCCATTTCACTTCTCCTCGTCCCCGTCGGCGTCATCCTCCTTCTCGACCCGTCTACCCTGCACGTTCTCTTCCACCTCTGCCACTAAGCTCTCCAACAACGCAAAGTCTCTGCATACAATATCAGCAACCGGAGATTACATTGTCAAAGGAGTGCTGTAGCTCCGAGATCCGCAATTGCATACCTTCCAACAAGAGTGACCGTGTTTCGATTCATGTCCCATCGCGGATAGCTTCCTACTTTGACGCCTTTCGGCTCAACTCGAGCGGCCAACTCGGTAAGGTAGGGGGCGACTGCGCTTTCCGGCATGGGCGTAGAAATGAGTATCCGGCATGTGCCTTTGCCCTCGGGGTCGAGCAACCGTGGAAGTATACTTGGCTTCAAACCGTCGAGCAGGCTTTGAACTGTAATCAGAGTCATCAGAATCAGGGGATGTGCATACATTCACTTGCCGAAGCGGCCAGGAAGGTGATGACCTACATAATCGCGGCACTCCAGGTAGGATATGGACATTTCCATTCACGACGGTAATGGGCACCCACAAGTCTTCAGAAGCGAAGATGAATTGCTCCTTTAGGTCACGAGACTCATCCGTCGGTAGCTCGACCATGCGCAACTTGGCTTTTAGTGCCGGTGAATCCGTCTCCCAGTCAAAGTTGGGCTGCATCTTGTGTGGCTTGGAAAGCCTCTTCATCTTCTCAAACGCCTCTTGATGCAATTTTAGAGGCAAACCGAAAGCTTTCGCGATAGATTGGTAGGTGATGTCGTCATGTCTATGTAGTCGCGTTAGCAAAGGTCACGGAAACCCTCCTTTTCGGGGCAACTTACGTTGGCCCTATCCCTCCGCTGAAGCTTGCATCAGCCATGAACGTATCTGTGATGCTTCATAGAGCTTTGAGACTTTACCTGGTAACGACAAAGTCGTAGCGATGACTCATGCGCCGCACGGCTTCTATGATTTCCGACTCATCATCCTCGATGACCTCGATACGCTTCAGACTCTGTTCTGGCATGTCAGCTTCGGATTCTTCTTCCCCGAGGGTCTCATGACTTACAATGCCCAACGAAAAGCACCACTTAGCCACATAGGCCGAATTTGTCTGCTGCCATCAGCAAGTCGTACAGCCTCCGAAAATGAGAGACCCTCACATCTACAGTCTATCGCCTTGTCAGCGAGTGTCGACCCATTGACTGTTGATGGAGCGATCCTCACCTTGCCCCCAAGCACTTCATCGCCGATTACCAAGCAAGCGGCGCTGTGTATGGTCCGGTCATTTCCGTCTTTGGCAAGCGTCATCCTTGCGATCATCCGCGGCCGCTGAGTTTGAGTAAACGGACGGCCGGCAGGTCTGGAGAGTTGTTTTGCAATCTGCGACACGCGGGCGAACATTTGAATTAGACGCTTTTCTGCAGGTTTAATAGCGTTGGTGATTGTGGACTTGGCTTTACAATCCAGTAACGGCGACCTGCTCAGTCGACAATTAGACTTTGATGACTCTGTATTGCTTGTGATTTCTAACGGGACCGAGGGACGCCGGCCTTGTTGCAGACACGTGGGGCAGGCCGCGAGTCCAAGTATGACTTGTAACCCAACCCAAGCGCAACGCAGGGAGGGGATCCATTTCTGGCCATATCGATCAGTGACGACCTCTTTTTGTTTAGTGACGGTGCTGCGTCATAGCTCTCCAGCTTTGCCTTCTGCGTGCCTGGCGGACTAATCGGCGTCGACTACCAACGGCATTTGTGAACGATTGACTTTGCATCGGAGATTCGACTGCCCCTCAGTCTCAAATCAGCATCTTCATCTGCCTCGCCTTCCTATTCGAATATGGTGAGAGAGCACGCATTCGTCTTCTGACTTCCCGCATGCCCTCGCTGACGCGCGCCGGGGAAATCCGATCAAGGCTTCCGAATCGAGATTATACACGTTCTCCGGCGAGACCAAGGAGCATTTGCGAAAGTTCCGATTGACAACCTCGAGGGCTAAAGACCCGCAAGCTGTTATATGTATATCCGCCACCTCTCAATTACCTCTGCAGCTATTATGTCGAGGCCTTCCCTGACGCTCCTTGTCCCCAAACCAAACAGATATGATCGACAAGAACACGCACGAGATTCGACAGCAACTCGACGACTACGACGAGAGAAAAGTATACACATCCCTCGAGGACGTGGGTGAGGAGCTGCCCGATCACTCCCCGCGATTCGTCTTGCTCAGCTATCCGATGACGACGGTACGTTTTCCGTCCGCGTGCGAGTCAAACTCACGGAACTAGCGAGCTGACTCGGAGCGCCTTTGCAGTCCGATCAACGATTTTCCGTACCCTACGTTCTGTTATACTACCTGCCCATCACCTGTAACGCGGAGATGAGGATGCTATACGCTGGTGCGAAGGAGCTCATGCGTAGCACAAGCGAAGCCGGTAGCGTCATCGATGTGGAATCAGTTGAAGATCTTGCTGAGATTCCTGATAAATTAAGGGAGGGCAAATAGGCGGGGAAGACGAGGAACACGGGATGGGGAGAAACAGAAAAGTCGCGATATCAAGTTGGCGGGGGAATGACTCTCTTGCGCCAGGTTTCTTGTCGCCATATGTAGGCCTATTAATCTGGTAATATCTCCTGCGCTGGCAACCCTAGCTGCTCTGCCACCCTCTTCACAACTCCCTTGAATGCCAAGCAGGCCGGACTGTCCGGAAAAGAGTCAAAGTAGCTCTCACCGTAATCGCATGCCATGCGTATCCTCGGATCTAGAGGAACGGCCCCCAAGAACGGAATGCCCATCTCCTTTGCCAATCCTTGGCCGCCTCCCGTTGTCGCTCGAAAGATTTGGCTCTCGCCCTTGCAGTTGGGACAGACAAAGCCGCTCATATTTTCTGCAAGGCCGATGACTCTGATACCTGCCTTGCGGCAAAAGTCTATTTCTTTTCGAACGTCCAGCAATGACACTTCCTGCGGTGTTGTGACAACGATGGCGCCGTCGATACCGCTCTCTTTGAGAAAGGAGTTGACGCTCAGATGCTCGTCGCTGGTTCCCGGTGGCGTATCGACGAGCAGAAAATCGAGATCTCCCCATTCGACATCCTTTAGGAATTGCTTGATCAGGCCGTTCTTCTTGGGTCCTCGCCATATCACGGCGTCGTCGCGATTGGGGAGCATAAATTGAATGCTCATCACGCCGAGGTTGTCCATCACCCAGACCGGCGACCAGCCTGAGCCGCTGACGTGAATCGTCTCCTCTTCCACGCCCATCATTTTCGGTATGCTTGGCCCGCAGATGTCTGTGTCCATGATGCCCACGGTGTTCTCCGGGTTCGTCGAGAACGCATGCGCCAGCAGCGAGGTAAATGTGCTTTTGCCCACGCCGCCCTTGCCGCTGAGCACGAGGATTTTGTGTTTGACATTCTCAAGCCGTGCCGATATGAGCGGTATATCGGGATCAGGGCCTTTAGGGGCGGAGGCGCATATAGCTTGGTTGGGGCATCCAGCGCACGAATCTGCTTTGCCAGCTTGTTGCGATTCTGGCCCGGGGCAGTGTTCCGGTTCTGGGGCTACCAGTTGCGGCTTCTGCCTGCTTGGGTAGGCAAAAACCTCTTCCACAGGCTCCGGCTCCTCAAGCGAAGGGGTCATCGCGGACTCAACGGTCGTGGTGCTTCCCGATCGGCGAATGCGCCAGAGAACGGCCGCCGCGGTGACGTCTGTTCAAGTACGCCGCTCTTTACTAATCTGAAACCCCAATATGCATGGCTTTGTGATTACTTCTTGAACGGAGCTTGACGAAGAAAAAAGAACAGAAGAACCGGTACAAGTGCGTTGAAGGATGTTGCAGTTCTCTATGTTTCGTATTGATGATGCAAAAAGTGAACGGTGTTACCATTCCGCAGTCATGATCGTCAGAATATGTAGCCGGATGAAATGGTGGGCCTTCTCATATGAGCGGCTGATAGCGGATGTCGTAATCTTTCCTAACGAGAGTATGTAATACCAAAAATTTGGCCCGCCGCGTTCGGAGCATTCAACTTTCTAGCATTCTAACCCCCACCTAAATTTCATCCCACCTCTCCTACGATATTCTTGCAAGGCTCTCTCTAACATCCCGAACGTCTCTCTGCGTTGCCGATCCGACAATGACTGTCACGACGGTTCAGAACTTGAGACGCACGCTTTGCTCCGAGGAGACGCCCCTCGCCGTCAGATTCCGTGCGCTTTTCTCTCTCAAGCATCTCGCGAAAACGTCCGAGCCAGCTGAGGCCGTCGCCGCCATCGAGGCAATTTCCGCAGCTTTCGTATCACCATCAGCGCTCCTCAAGCATGAGCTTGCATATTGTCTAGGACAGACGGGCAACGATGCTGCCATCAAACCTTTGCGCGATGTGCTTTCCGACCTGAAAGAGGACCCAATGTGTCGACATGAGGCAGCCGAGGCCCTCGGCGCTCTCGGAAAGATCGAAGACCTTGAGCTTCTCAAATACTACCGTGATCGCGAGGGCGAGGAGACTGTCGTCACAGAAACTTGCGAGATCGCTGTCGATCGCATAGAGTGGGAACATTCAAAGGAGCGAAGAGAAGAAAAATTGCGATCTAGGTTCGACCGTGTACCTCGTGTGTTACTGATGGACAGCGACTAACAAGCTCGCAGTGACTTTGCGTCCGTGGATCCCGCGCCGCCCATGCCCGAGTCCGGGAAAACTGTCGAGAGTCTAGAGAGCACACTTTTGGATGCTACTCAACCCCTCTTCTTGCGATACAGAGCCATGTTCGGACTTCGAGACCTTGCTTCACCGCCGGATCTGCCAACTGCGGTTCCTGCAGTGCTTGCGTTGGCCAAAGGCTTTGCAGATACTTCGGCGCTGTTTCGCCATGAGATCGCCTTCGTGTTCGGCCAGTTGTCACACCCAGCTTCGATCCCTGCCTTAACGGCTGCTCTAAGCAACCTGGAAGAAGCGAGCATGGTTCGTCACGAGGCCGCGGAGGCTTTGGGTAGCTTGGGTGAAGAGGAAGGCGTGGAAAATATCCTCAAAAAATTTCTTCACGATGAAGAGAAGGTTGTGCGTGAGAGCGTCGTGGTAGCGCTCGACATGGCGGAGTACGAGCGAGGCGGTGATATGGAATATGCATTGATACCAGAGCCCACGAGCACTTCGGCATGAACTTCTTTGTTTTACCATGACACACTTTTTTCTTCAAACACTTGCGGAAAACTCTCCTATCTGGAATCGTCACTTGAGACAACGTATTGGTCGGCGTTGCGTACGGGAAATAGAGAAAGGGGGTAGGGGCATGCTAGCTTTTGCATCCACAGCTGGGGACGAAAGCTGGATGCTCGTTGGCGCAGGTCGTCGCTTGCAGTGCAGCCTCATTTCTTGATGTGCGATTTCATGAGATTATAGGGAGACCGTGGATCCCACCTGTACTCGTATGCTGACGCCATGCACCTGACCGTAGTTTTTGCGGTTAAGAGCCTTGAGTGCTTTGACTGCGTACAGTCCTCGACCTCCTGCCTGGGGCGCAGCGGCTTTCAGGCTGCCGGGAATTCTTGGAATGGTGATATCTCATGCTTCTTCTCGGCACTTTTGACAGGCGTACAAGTAATAGTTGAAAGAATATGATGGATACGTACAAGTAGACACCTCTAGTCTAGCATCTCCTTGACACGCAAAACCAGAGTAAACTGTATGTGCTCCACATTGATCAGGAGCTGCATAAGTAGCTCTGGTACGGAGTTGTCGCGAGATAGAACGATGTTCGATATGAGTCTCTGCTGAGAGGCTTTTTGGCGGCTTTCGCTGCCCGTGCCCGCCTCCCTTTGAAGGTCATCATAATGACTAGAAACGGGCTTGTTCTCCTGTAGGTACTAGCATGAATAGAAACAAGCAGTGCATGCAGGATGATACATGTGGAGATACGATCGCTGGTCTGCATGGGGAAGCCACGGCTCGCGGTGATTGGTGGCCACGGATGCGCGGGCGGGTCGTCAGTCACGCCTCGCGTGTCCAGCAAGCTACCTGAGCTTGCTGGCTATGTACTAGTCGCAAAGCGAGGCTGTCGTCCGCCGGAGATGACAACCTTATTCTTCCCTCTACTGGCTTCCCTTCACGGTGATGAGGCTAATGCCTTTTAAGTCCCTCTTTTGTTCCCGCAAGCTGGAATTAATGCTCTGAAACATACGGACATGCAAACGCCGACCCTGCTATCCTGCGCCAGATGCTGTTCGTACCTTAGTCCGAAGCGACTTGCCTAATTGCTACCTATTGTCGCCAGTGTCGCTCTTTCCTCAATACTACGAAACCAGATTGTGCCTTCCTCGCGCCATGTCTGGACTCACGCTCCATCTCAAACAGCTATAGCATGGAGAGTGTGGCTTCTCACAGCATGGATGAACTTCAACATGAGGTTCAAGCGGTCTCGGGCTTGGGAGAGTCTCGACGACCGTTGTCGCGCCCGTTCACATTGCAAGAGTCACTGCCATACTCTCCCCAGACGTCCATAATCCCCCTTATCCCGGGTATGTACTTGAGTCTTGCTCTACGGAGGACTGTCGTCTAATAATTTCCTGACCAGACATCATCCCTGACCCGGTCGTTGGGCTGGGCACGCCGGCTCCCCCAATATCGGACATCTTTTCGGCCAACGAGTTTGACAAGATAAACCAGGAGGCTTCAGATCCGCTATCGGGCTCTAGGAACTTGAAGCAGACGGTAGAATACGTTCTCCACGATCTGCAGCCACCTCAGAGAACACAATAGTTCGTCGTTTCAAAGGTTCCGAGCAGGGCACGGAGCTGACACTATCGCAGCAAGTTCGTCGATATCGCATCTGACCGATCGGCTCCTTCTCGCACCGGCAATCTGACAAAAGACCTTACGCCCATCGCGAAAGCCGTCTATGACAGGGTTGGCAGCTATTTCAAGGCGACGAAACCGATTATTCAAGATCCCAAGCTTATGAATGGCGGCCGTCAACCGACCTCGAGCTTGTTGCACGAAGGCTCGCCCAAATATGCTCCCGTCGCCGAAGAGAATGGTCTTGGGAGTCCGAACAGTGAAGCACGGAGAGCAAACTTGAGTAGGATCGAGGTTGCCATACCGTCCAAGAGATCATTCGATCCGACATCATATCTTGTTGTCCCTGAGTCCGAGAATATCCCTTCAGCATCGACTAGTCGGCATCTTGATTTGGCCCCGCACGAACAGATTGACATCCAAGCCCAGGCGGATCCGCGATTATTAGCCGACAACGCGGGCTTCAGCATCGAACTACCCAAATCAAATATCAAGAGAGATGAATACCTTGAGATTGTAGTTGCGCCGGACGCGCCACAGACTCTTTCGGCTCGACGAAAAGACAGGCAGGCCCTGACTGACAGTCAGGATCTCTGGGGCTCCAGCTTGGACCAACGAGAACGTGGACAGGCGGCGCTGGATGCGCTTGACTCTCTGATGCGGTCAGTCTTCGCGGCGGTAGGGAGCACTCTGGCCATGGAACCGGGATGGGATCATTTGGTGCTGTTAGGCCCAGACCAAGAAGTTTCCATGACTGGAATGGCCCAGCAGAAGATGCATGCCGCCTTGGAAAAGGTGATCAGCCTCAGGAGCTTCGACGCTGTGCCACTCGAGAATATCTTGCATGTCATGAAGCTCAGTGAGACGAGTTTAAAGGAGGCAGATGGGCTTGAAGTCCGCGTCGACGATAGCTGGGACGAAGTAGCTGTGGACTCTTGGGCTCAGCAATTGTCGGGTATTGATACGGCTCTCAAGGCAGCACGAACATGTCTCCGCATCCTTTCTGCCAACAGAGAGGAGAAGCAACTTTACTCCGAAGCCATCATTGGCAAGTCCATCGATCTTTTCAGGACGGTGACTGAAGACATCGTCATACCTATGGTGGAATTGCGCAACTCGGGCTCGAATAATAGCCTTTTCAAACTCGTGCAAAAACACAAGAAAACCGTCGCTACAACTTTTGTCTGCTTCCAGAAGTTGTCAACTCTGCTAGCCGAACTCATCTCCAAGATAGAGCTCCCAGAAACCGTGATCAACACGCTGGAGTACACCGCGTCAAAGCTGATATTCGTGGAGAATGCATACTTTGAGAAAGATTCGGCTGTTGGTGTCCAGAAATTCGACGGCATACGTTCCGTCGCAATGGATATGTTATGCCAGATTTTCTTGATAAAGCCAGAGCAAAGACAAGGTATCATTGATGATATTTTAACTTCGCTAGAGAAACTTCCAGTTGGGAAGCAGAGTTCGAGGCAGTTCAAACTCAGCGAAGGTGGAAGCATACAGCCCGTGTCGGCCCTCATTATGAGACTTGTTCAGTCCAGCTCCGGACACGTCGATGCCAGCAACGAAAGTAGACGAGCTGCGCTCTTACAATCCATTGACGGGGGCGACGACGACGAACCCGGCGTTTCCGAGGCTCCTGGAAAAACACAGTCTGCTGTCTCGATTAAGAATGAAGAACAAGCTGCACAGCAGCCGACGGTCGCGGTCCAAGAGCTGGAATTAGCGACAGTGCCTCTGAACGATACCGCGGCGCGCAACGCCTCCTATGTCATCAATTTCATCGTCAAACGAGCAATGGGCGCCACGAAATCGGGCGACACACCTTATCGTAACCTCCTGGACCTCTTTGTGGATGATTTCACCGTTTGCTTGGATTCGCCAGACTGGCCGGCTGCGGAGCTTCTTCTCCGTCTCCTGATGTTCATGATGGTACAGCTTTTCGAAGCCGGAAAGACGGCTGCACCAGCCAAGAACATGGCTTTGGAGTTGCTCGGATCGATGAGCGCTGCCATTTCTCGACTTCGATCGCATGTGAAGAGAACTGCAACCGCCTTCGAAGGCAGCGACGCCGGTGAACTGTCTCAATATCTCTCAGAACTCGCCTCACATATACTTGAGCAGCGGTCTCAACTGGCGCAAGTCACCAGCTGGTCGGGGCCTTTCAGAACCACGCTGGAATGTCTCCAGGAGCGTTGCTCCGATGACCCCCATCTCTTGAGTGCTGTATCTTTTCTGGTATCGGATTGGGCCAGCAAAGTTTGTGCCGCATACACGTACCAAGAAGACGACGTTGAGCGTCATCAAGAATCGGGACGTCTTGCATTTCGCCTTCGAAAGATGATTGAGGATCGCCAGTGGCTATCTCGTGAATACACATTCAAAGCTGTGACTGTCAACGAGGCAAAATTCGCGTATTCCATCCTCCTCCTACGCTCACCTTTCTGTGAATCGTTTGGTAAGATCCTCAATATCTTGCTCGGATCTATGTCCAGCGACCAAGCCACGGTGCGCAGTAAGAGTCTCAAAAGCGTCAGTCAGGTTCTCGACACCGATCCTTCGATATTAGACGGGGATTCGACGGTAATTCAACTGATATTGGACTGCGCCAGCGACTCATCTACGCAGGTCAGAGACTCGGCTCTAGGTCTTCTCGGCAATTGCATCAGCATGCGACCTGCTCTCGAGCCGTCCCTCATCCCAAAGATCATCAACAGGTTTCAAGATGCCGGTGTAGGGGTGAGGAAAAGAGCAATGAAACTCGCACGAGATATTTACCTCCGCAATCGAAACAAGAGTCTTCGGAGTATTATTGCCAACGGTCTACTCCGTCGTGTCCAAGACCCGGATGAAGGGGTTCGTGAGCTGGCCAGACAAATGATTGAAGAAATCTGGTTCGCGCCGTTCTACGCCAATGAAAGCACCGCCGCTTTTCAGACATCGCTTACGGAGCATGTCTCACTCATCATCCAGACTGTGAAGGCCGGCACGGTCACCGAAACACTTGACAAGGTGTTCCAATCAATTCTCAAGCCTCACAACCGGTCTCTGGAAGGGCCCTTTACGGTTTGCTCTCGTCTTGTCGGAATCATGTTCGGGCTTATCGACAGTCTTGAATCCGATGATCCCTCGATCCCGTCCGGACGAGATGCTCTGCAAGTTCTGACGATATTCGCAAAAGCTGACCCAAAGTTATTCAATCTCGAGCAGATAAGGCTCTTGAAGCCACAGTTGGCGAGTTTCACGGGTGCTGATGAATTGGCTGCGTTCCGTGCCGTCACCGTCATCTACAAGCGCGCCCTACCACAGTTGCCGACGGTACACTCGGAGTTTCTATCCGAGGTGCGGTTGCAACTCTTGAAAGGAATCGGCAAGATCTCTTCTCGTGGGGCTTTGGACGATCTGATTGGCTGCGCGCACACCGTTTGTCACCTTCTCAAAGATTTTGCACCTCTTGCCAACCTGGTCGCGTCCAGTTTGATGGGAATACAGAAGCTGGGAAGGGCATCGCTCGATCCAAAAAGACTCGGCCACCTCAGCGCGTACTCGATTATTGTCGGAAGCGTCGGCAAACACTGTGACCTGGATCAGCAGCTGCAAATATTCCAGGCGAAGTTTCCGGGTTGGAAGGGAGACTCAGTTCCCCGGCTCATTGTGGACATACTTTCGCCATTCTCGTCGCCTCAGCAGACATTGGAAGCTCGAAAAGCGGCCGTCGAGGCGATCGGGCTGGTCTGTCAAGCTTGGCCCAGGAACTACGTCTTGGCGAAAGTGTACACTGCTTTCCAGCAAGTATTCCAGGATAGAGTACCGATCCTTGAAACCATGATTCTGAGGTCCTTCAAAGAGTTTTTGATGACTGAGGAGAGGCGATCAGAGGCAGCATCCGAGGCGCAATCCGGGGACAGGAAGAAGGAGTTGACGGTCATGGGTGGCACAAACTTTGACGATGTCGCTTCTGCTACGACGCAACGATTTCTCAAAGAAATCACTCGTATCGCACTTGGGAGCCAGGACGAGCACGCCTTCCTGGCCATGGAGGTTCTTGCGAGCATCAATCGACAAGGGCTGACACATCCAAAGGAGACCGGAGTGACGTTGATGACGCTGGAGACATCGGCCAACCGCAAGATCGCAGAACTGGCTTTCATTGAACATCGAGCTCTACACGAGAAGCACGAGACAGTGCTAGAGAGGGAGTACGTCCAAGCGGTACAGTCGGCCTACAATTACCAGCGTGCCGTGGTTAAAGACTCACACGGAGCGACCCTGGACCCCTTTCAAGCTAAGTTACACCTCCTATTCGAGGTGATGAAGATCAGCAAGATGAAGAATCGTCAACGATTTCTGGATAAGCTGTGCGGGCAAATCGACTTTGATTTGAATAAGCTTGATGTTTCGGGCGATATACCTCCGCACGTAGACTTCTCGCGCTTTCTCATTGAGAACCTAGCATTTTTCGAGTATCAGACGATCGGGGAGCTGCAGGTCACGGTCAACAAGATGGAAAAGATGGTCACGACGACTGGACCAAGTGTGGCGCAAGCGATCGAATCCGAGGTATTCAACGTGAGAATGCTGGACGACGAGCAACAGCCAACACAGGTTACAGAAGGCTCCAACGTTGAGGGCACCACGTTCGACGCGCTGGGCACGTTGCCGGGAGCTCCTGCAATGGAGCAGAAGCCAGTGACGCAGTCTATCGGAGCTGATAGGTTTCGGCAACTCGCTTCAGCATCTATCATCTTGCTCTCGCTGTGGGATGTCCGCACACACATTCGAAAGCTTTACGGGCTGGGTACGAGTCGTCACGACAGTCGAGCCAAAGTTTTGGCCAAGGACTTGAACAAGTCACCAACGAAAGTTCAAGGAGTACACGGCGACAAGGTTTGGGACGAGATCATGGCGCATATGAACGGTTTGCAGAGCGAAGCAGCAATGGCGCACAAGTGCAAGGCATTTGTCGAGTTGATGAACATCGACAAGGAGTTCAAGGTTGCAGATGACGACGAGAACGAGATGGGAATGGACGGACCTGGCACGCCTAGCGGAGAGGATGAAGACGGGGACGCGACGGGACGTGGCCGGAAACGAAAGGGGGCGGGAACTCCTGGCGGGCGCAAAAAACGACCACGTTCAAATTCACAGCCGCGCAAACGAGGCCGACCACGCAAACAGAGCACGGATCACAGTGAAGATGCAGACGGTGATGTAGAGTGGTTTTGACGAACAGGTCCGCGTCCGACAGGAGGCTTCAGCATGAGTTGACGGAGCCTTGAGGATAGAGGGCGTTTTGGGGGAATATTTCGAGTGTACTTGACGATACCTGAACGCGCATGACGGGTTGATGACATACTGAAGGTGCGATCTGGATGACGCTTGCACTGGCTCACTTCGTCACGGATGGCTAGCTCATATGGCGTTGCGATGAAACGATTCAGCAGCGAGGAGATAGGATTTGCTTGGCGTTGGCACCTGGAGTGTGTGAATAGAAGGGCGAGGTGTATTAGAGAGGATGAGGCGTGATACATTAGTGGCACTACTGGCACATGGACAGAGAGCATCTACTCGGTACATCTTCAGATATTGGGCGAGGCACGTTGTGGTTTGCAAGTAATAGATGTCGCGGTCTGGCGCAACCTGGCCATCTGGTGTGGCTCGATAAGCTGCGTAGAGAGTATACTTGCATATTCATGATCTGGCAGAACGAACAGACGCAATCAGCTCGTGGAGGAGTTTTCTAGAAGCACGGGCACGATGGGCCACCCAATTGTTTATACCCCTGTTCTCTGTATTACCGGATCTTGCGTATGTAGATGCAAGTATTTATAGTAGGTCGGGTAAGCACCCAAAAGTCGATGCATCATGACGATGGGGTGCCACAAGGCAACAAATGATTGGTCCAGCAAAGGCAACGGTGGATATTGATTTGCATTAGCGCATCAGAGCTCGGAAAGGCCTCCGTACGTCCTTTGTCAAGCATGCAGATGCAGGCCTGTAGCGAGATGTTGGCACGGTTGGGCACTGGAAAGGTCGATGGGTCCAGACGGCATCAGCGTATTCATTTTTTAGTGTCAGTGTGAGTGCATAAGTATGTACAGTCCACATTACAAGTATTCCGTTACAGGTGTTGCACGCAAGAAAATGATACAAGTACTAATGTAGTACCGCCACTACAAGTACTAGTAGTAGTAGAGTAGTACTAGTAGTAGGTAAAGCTAGCAAGAGTCGCACGTGGGCGTCGCGATAATAGGGAGCATGGGAGGGCTCTTGGTTGTAACAGGAGTAGTAGTATTAACAGTAGGTGGTGCCATTTCCTTGATTTTAATTTCCACCATCATGGCCGTGACGAGAGGTCAAGCGCCCTTTCCCCCCCTACCTTTTCATTCGAATGGGTCTTGGTCAAGTCTGCCATGGCGGAGAACAGGGAGAGTGATGCAGCTACTGCACCGCACGGTTTGCTGGCAGAATCGGTTGGTTTCGAACAAGGACACCGAGTGATGACAGGACGTGGACAAGGCCGAGATTCCAGGCTAATAAGTACAAGTAGTCTTAGCTAGTTAGTTCGCCCCCCCGTAAGTCAGGCAAGGCGAGTATGTTGAACAAGAACAGATGAGGGCTCTTGGAGCTGTCTGTGTCCATTACTTGGATATTGCAAGGAGATGATCAACCGGCAGTAAGCACCTGTAGTAGGACGTCGCAGTTATGTAGGCGCTGCCCCTATTTCTAGGCATTGGCCTTATAGATACTAGAGTACGGAGTACATACTACCTCAACATTGGGGGGGACATGGGCATACGGGTATCAGTGCGAGTGTGCGATCACTACTAGTGGCCGTGCGAGTAGAGGAGGCCGCCCACGCACGTGTCGCATCATAGGAAGGGAGACAAGCCTCATTTCCCGTACTCCGTACGTACATACAAATTCAAGGAAGGTAGGTACCTAGGCACTTTGCGGCCGTTGCTACAAGTAGGAGTCATTACTACCAATTACCTACAAGGAACACAAATGCTACTACCTCTACTGCTAATGCTCTAATCTGGAAAAGTAAACACACACACTAGTACTTGTATTCCTTGTAGGTAGTCACGTAGTGATAGCCGTTGGACAATCAAGCAATACATACGTCACATACCAGCCGTTTCATGCTTACCTACGCGCGGGGGGGGTGTTTTAAGACAGAGTGTAGGACAGTCTTTTACCTCTCAACAGATATGCGTTTTATTGAGGCGTCAACAGGCTTGTACTACTAGATACCTAGCCACAGGGCTAGCTGAGGCTGTAAAACAGGTATCCAGCAGGTCATCTAAGGTAGCGGGGTGACCTGAGTAGGGCCTTTGCTGACTAGGCATATCATCTGTTATGCTGTAATAGTCTGTCCAACGCAACAGCCTGTCAACGCCGTTGCCGCTGCCGCGGCCGCGGCCGCGGCCAAAAAAGGCAATAAGGCAAGCACGCCTTCCGCTCTAGAAGACGTGCCTACCTTCAATATCACGAAAAACACAACCTTTACGAGGAATTGAATAGAAGACCTTTCAAATACGGCAACTACGGG